>SNQJ01S0085540.1:23209-44394 GCA_010110895.2 Picea sitchensis | reverse complement strand
CCACAATTATGGTATGTGGGCACAAGATATGGAAAGTTTATTGAAGAGTAAGGTGCTTTGGTCATTCACAAAGACTATGATTCCAAATTTGAAGGATGATAAACATAAGTTTGTCATTGATGGGAGGAAGGATGAGGTTTTAGAAGTAATAACCACCTATATATTTAGAGAGATTCACTTTCATACAAGTGGGAATGACTATCCTAATAAATTATGGAAGAAGCTAAAGAATCTATTTGACAAGACCGATGAAAGTTAGGTTATGCGGATTCAGAAAGAGTTCATCTCTCTCAATCCTCTCTCCCTCAAAAGAATTGAATATGATTTGGCTCATATGAAAGAGATTCAATTGATATTGGGTGAATTCAGGAATAATTTTCCAAATAAGGATGGTCAAATCATAGAACTAATCTTGATGAATATAAATACATGCTATGATTTATTTTGTTGAACATTTCATGATAGTTGGGTTTCCAAAAAGAAGATGATAAGGACTATTATTTTGATTCTTTCTGTGGTTTTCTAATTAAGGAACATGAAAAATTTCTTGATGGGGGAAAACTTGAGGTTAAGAAACATGCCCATATGATTAATAGAAAAGGTTGACAAAACTATATAGAAAGAGGTTAACAATGTAATTAGGAGAGATAATGGGATTGCACTAACCAAAATGTTCAGATGAAGTAGAATGATAAAAAATCAAATAATAAAGGTAAGAATAAGAAGACCTATTGTTATTGTGGAAAATTGAGACATATGGAGAAGGCTTGCTGGAAAATACTAAATTCCTCGAAGAGAAAGTCAAAAATATTGAAGGAATCATGTCCACTGGATAGTTGATTGATCTAAAACATTGAACTTCAAAAGGCAAGGAAGATAACTATAAATTTTATGTTAGTTCTTCTTCAATCTTGCATTTTCATACTTCTAAAGGTGAGTGGATAGTCAAATATAGTTTTACACATTACATGGCTAAAGAAGCTTCTCTATTTTCTTCATTAATAGAGGGTATTGAAAAAAAACTCATTTCACCTTATGATTATTCTCTTACTATTGCTAGTTGTGTTAATATCGAACGTCATAATGGTGTGATCATTGATGTGTAATGTGTACCAGGTTTGAGTGATAATTTGTTGTCCATATCTGTTATAACCCTAAATTTCACCATACATGCATACTTGGCATCATGCCATCTTACTTGCTATTTTTTCCAAATCCATCACTGAATAGCTCTTCTAAAAAACCATATTTTCAAAGATGTACGTGCCCTGCACCACTACTGCCCACGTACATACGCTTGTTGCACCTCTACAACTTGCGTACGTACGCTAGCTGCACCATTATAACCCATGTATGTTCATGAAAATTGCAAAAAATAAAAAGTTGCAAGGGGATGCGGGCTTTTGGGTAGTTTCCTAACCAATTGACCACCCATAGTCGCTCACCCAACCGAATAACTATCTTTTTGTCATATAAAAGAAGGTGTTGGGGTCCTATTCGTACAAGAGGCATGAGAGCAAAGAAACTCTGCCCATTTCAGTATTCCCCTCTTACCCCAATTATTTGCAGCCATATTATGAGTTTGAGCCAGAATTCCTTATTCCAGCCCTTTTTCCTCCATTGCAAACCCTTGCCATTTCCCTAGAGAGAACCGAAGAGGAGAAAGATACATGGAAGCAATTGGAGCTTGGTGAAGAGGAGCCTAGGACTGAGTTCAAGGAGCAGTTGCTAGTCTCATATTGTAAGTAACTCTGTGAGATTAATATAAAGAAATACGTTTTCTATCCCGCCAAATGATGTCTTCAATCTTTTTATATTTTGTTATGATATCTAACCCACTAATTAATATACAGAATGCATGCTCATAGTTTCTTGTTTGTCTTTTCGTGAATGTGGGTTGGCCTTGGGAGGAGATCTATAGTCAGGAAACAACAGAGCTCAAAGGGATCGACACCGAACACGGGGTTTAAGTTAAGCCTATCGGATCCCTATACTTTGCATTTTGTGTATGATTGTGGGGTATTATTGGGATGGTAGTTAAAAGTAGGAGAATTTAGACGGTTAGCTTTGCCTGCACTTTAGAACCCTAATGTAGTCCATAGGGGGTTTTCCCACTATAGCAGAATTGGCGACCATACCGGGGAGCCTCTAGGGTTTTTAGGGGATGTGTTTTGGGTGTTTTAATTGGTTTAACTGCCTTTTTTGAGTTTCTATAAGTGTTTAAGTCTTCAATGGATTCTAGTCTTCCATACCAGCACTCCCTGCCTTGTCAACTTGACTGTTGTTTTCTTTTTTTAGAAAGTTATAGAGGTGTACATGGCCTGTAGTGAGTTTGCATGCGTACATACACACCCTACCTTTGGAAAACCCACGTACATACGCAGGCTGCTGAAGTGTCAGTAGCATGCCTGTTTTGAGAAAATATTTTTTAAAGAAGAGGCAGTCCACCTCTTCCCTGTCAAAATTCATACTTCTCAGGGGTTTTCTTGATCTAGTCCTGGTCTCTATTATAGCAGTTTGTATCTTAGGTCTGACCTCAATTTAGCTTTTCTTTATCAAATATTTCTGTGTTTTATTTATTAGGGTTTTTTGGATGAGTTAGCGAGTCGATTCTGATCTTCCTTTTTGGTATTGTCAGTGACTCCCTGTGATCTGTGGTGGGGCCAAAAGTCATTTCTTGGTCTTGTATTGTCTTCATTTTTCCCTTTTTTTTCTCTTTAGAAAAAAAGAAAAGATTTTTTTTTCAAATTTTCTTGTTTTGAAGCATAAAATAATATTTTTTTTTCTTGTCTAGTTAAGGAGTTATGCTAGTTGTCTTGAATTGTTAGGAAGAAGAGTGCTTTCATAAGTTCTTTACTGAATACTTAGGACTTTAAGTAGCTCATATTCGAGCAAAATTCAGTTGTGATTTTTTCTTTTAAAAAGATCTTAGAAAGAAAAGTTAGTTACAAAAGTTGGTTAAATATTGTTCAATTTGCAAATCTTTGTTTATTGAAGAAATAATTTTGTTTCCAACATTTGTTCTTCTCTTTTGTCTCTTAAAAAAAACCATCAGTTTCATTTTCGTTCACTTTGACTAAAGAAAAACCACTTAAAATTAACAATAAACTAAAATTGACCAGACTTTCACGTTTGTAGGGTTCATCAACTAGATTAGGCTAGAGCCCTGATTTAGGTTGGAGAGGAAACTCTTCAGGGCTATAAAACAAATATACGAGTTTGTTCTAGGGAGTGTAGAAGTCCAATGATGTGGAAACTGTCTGGGACCCCCATTTAACACAGGGGATAAACATGAGGTCGCGTGTAGAAAGGTAGAGGATATAACCCCTCCAAAGTCGGACTAATCGTAGTGAAAGAATGCATATAGAGGACTTATCTTGGGATTACGTTGATCACATTTTCCATGGAGCTTTGTGGGTCTCAAATCCATTCGAGGTCCTCAGTCATCCTCCAAAACACTTGCTTTCAATACCCTCAATAGGTTTCGGGATTGATACCCTTCTCATTGCATTCCACCCGACTGTCGACTGTACCCGCCTGGTAGTTGTTCACGAGCTGGCAACCTAGTTGCTTTGATATTAGGGACATACACAGGTGACTGCGGGGGTATACCATGGTACCTAAGCCAGACATCATCCCACACTTTGCATAGTATACCCATAGGGTGCTTCCGTGTTTGATTTGCACTTGCACCGGTAAGCTTCTCTAGTGTTGGCTGGTGTAACTGTTCTTCCAACTAGTTGTAGTGGTTTGATTGCTTTATCTTTAGGAACTTTTTCTAGTGAGTGTTTTTGTCTTTAATGTTAGTAAGCCTTAGTGTGTCATTGATATTATCCCACAGTGGAATATCAAGAGATATGCTAGTCACGAAGGCTTTTGGGCCTACCGCAAGTTGAAGTGGAGCCACCACTGCCACCGCTAAGGCGGAGAGGAGAACTTTTGAATTTGGTGGAACCATCCCTGAGAGGAGAAATTTTGAATTCTGTGGAACCAATTATTTCTGACCTTGGAGAGGAAGCTCTCAGTCCTCATAAACATTTGATCACTGACTTGTCGGTGCCACTCTTGATACAACTTTCCCCCCTAAGGGTAACACATCACGAGTGCCAAATAGTCCTGCAAGCAACAATGGAAACAAATGTTGCTACTTCGTCAGGGAGTCCTCATACTCCCTCTATGACTATCACAACAGGGGGTGTTCTGCCTCCTAACTCACCTTCATAGATCCATACCACATGGTATCGATCGCCTATACCTCGGGCAGTGGTCTGATTCCATCCATGGCGAGGATCACTGCATCGCTTACACATAGTGCGACCAACCCTTCATTTTCATATGGGATGTACGCCTTTAGTACAAACTCGGTCCTGTCCTACTCCACCCTTCAAACCATGGGCCTGGGAGCTCTAACGCTCCTCTGCAAGGGTCCATGGGGGTAACCAAAACTGCTTATAATGCTTTCCCTTACGGCGGAGGTCATATACCTCTATCATCCCCCTCGCTTAGCGATGCTTCTCAAGAGCTCGCATGGCTGAACATGAATCACAACTTTCTCAGGGAAGTTAATAAAGGACCCTATTATAGTACCACACCGATGGGTTCTTTTTCATTCTCTTTTTTCAACGTGTTTGGTAACCACACATTCTCATTAGCTACCATCTCGGCCAGGGGCAACCCTGGTTTTGGATCACAAAATCTTGCGTAGGGTACTATTCTTGTACAGGGGGCACACACTTCTCAAGGACCTTGGAATCTGTGGCAGGGCTCAGTTCCCTCATCAAGGATGTCGACCAGGGTCAACCCCTTACATGGTCAATGGAACCCTGGGAAAGGCTCAGTACCTATGCCCGTCTGATCGACAGGGGGCAACCCTTTAAAAAAAAATTGGAACACAACATCGGGAGAAATCCCTTCTTAGCCCTCAACATCCTATTACAAGAGCCAACCAATGATGTCTCAACAAGTGCAGTATCTGAATGCTAGCCTAGGTCATGGTTTTTACCAGAACCCAGGCCAACAACCTAACTTTTCATGGCAACCTAGTGCCAGCCAAAACCCATGCCCCTATCCTCCTACACATATTCAACAACCAAAGCTACCATTTCTCGAAACTTTACATTTTCCAGACTTGTCAATATTATTAAATGACCCAATCTGTCATGATCCATGTTNTCAGATATTCCAAAATTTGAGGGAAAGCCCAATGAATATCCGGGCGATCACGTGACTACCTTTCACTTATGGTGCTCGTCCAACTCTTTGAGAAATGACTCCATTCAGTTACGTTTGTTTCAACCCACTCTTATCGAGAGTGCCGTGAAATGGTGCATCGAGCTCGACCGCTCAAGATACTCTACTTTCGGCAAATTGGAAATGGTTTTTTTAAATCATTTTCAATTACCGGTGAGATACGATGTCGACATTGAAATGATGGACAACTTGGAGCAGACAAAGGCTGACCATATCTCTGATCACATCTGAGAATGGCAGCATCGGAAGAGTTTGATTAAAGTACCAGTTCCACCATCATTCCTGCTGGAATGGTTCCTTAAGTCTTTGGTACCCCAACTATCTAAGGATGTTGCAACATCAGGGGTCTTTTTGGAGGAAGAAACGATAATGAGAGATCAAAAGTTAGAGCTTATTTACTCTTAGTTTGGTTTTCTTTATGAAGTATTACCAGATGCACCTTGGTCTATTCTTGATAAGACTAGACACAAGTCTGGACCAGATGCTGACGACATCATTTGTTCAACACAAGAAAATCCCATCGATCCGATGTCAAACCAATTACAACAATTGTCGATATAGAAAACAGTGGCCAACCAAACTTCTAGTTTGGCTGCTCCCCCTACTCAAACGTCAGATGTACATAGTGTGCAATCGATGAACCCAAAATCCAACCAGCGGGCCGAAGGGAAGAAAAAAGAATGAAACAAGGGTAAGGGGGATAAAAAACCCACTAATAATGTTGGCGGGGGAGATACAGAGAAAAAGAAGTTGAATTATCCATGCAACCTCTGTGCGAAAGACCACCTGACTCACCTATTCCCTTGACTCATAGAGGCCCAAAAGTTATTGGCATAGCAACAACCTGCAGTGTTAACAAACCCATTTCCTCATGGGAAAAATTTAATTCAAGCCTCTACGAATGCGGATGGGGGCAGTTAGGGACCCCCTTCGTTGTCTGGTAATCCATCGACCTTGAACATCTATATGTTGAAAGATGAAGCCCACATAGCTACTAGGGCACATGGTTACAGAAGGCCAAGTACTTCTGAAAAAGGAAAAGAAGTCGATAACCCATCTGTCCTTCTCCAGATCGAGACAACAATGGGAGAAACATTGACACACATCCCAAAAGAGGCGTTTAAAAAGGATTTGCATAATCCAAACGCAAGGGCTGCCTAGAATTACTCTGTGGTGGAAGATTTATCACAAACCCCTTGCGCAATGTCTGCTTTGGAGGTCCTCCAGAGCTACCCTTCACAGAGAAAGGATGTTCTTGCTGCCTTAGGATCCGTTGAGACATGTAATCTAGGACAGGGATGATTTTAAGGATGGAAATTTATTTTAAAATGTAGAAACCTTGGCGAATATTACTAATCCTTCATATGTCAACTATAAATGTTTGGCGATATTTTTAAAAAATATTCAAATTTCAAAGTATTTTATATAGTTTTTTATAAAATTTTGACGATTTTTAAGGTAAAATAATTTTATCCTATAGAATTTGGTCGAATCATTTTTAAAATAACGAATCTCATTTTTGGAAAAACCATGGAAAATTAGCCCATGAGCGAAATTTAGCCCCTAAAATCATCCCTAAGATTATAGGAACTATCAAGCTTGATATAATCGATTTAAAGCCTTGTCTCCCATACCATGTTGCATTTCAGATAGTAGTGGCTCACCCCATGAAATCATCTACACAGAATATTTTTCGTATGATGGTTGATGAGGGTGCCTCAACATGCATGATGTCATTGATGTGTTGGAAGGCCATTGGCAAACCTGTTTTGTCTCCTTCAGCTACTCTTCTTACAGCTTTCAATGGTTGTTCTTTTAGACCACATGGAATCATCCCTTCTTTCCCCGTGCAGTTAGGAGGGAAGACCGTGTGTGTCGAAGTTGAAGTGGTCGATGCGCCTCTCGACTACAACCTCCTGTTAGGAAGGAGTTGTACATATGATATGCATGCAATGGTCGCCATAGTCTTTCGGCTCTTTTTGTTTCCACACGAGGGTTGAATCGTGACCATTGATCAGTTGTCCTTTTCTAGGCCTAACCCTTCATCGAGGGAATACGCGTTCCCTATGATTGATAACCCACGACCCAACATCGTCAATGTGGGGGTTGGTTTGTGCCCACCTCTCATGGGTACTTTCTATTACCCACCTCCTTCCGGCGATGTAAAAATGATATCGGTTGTCCCTGACTAGCCTAAGGCTGAAATATTTTAAGTATCGTCATTCCACACGACTTACTTTAATGATCCATGGATTCTTCCTTCCCCATTAGTGATGATGAAAGGGACAGGGCATCATGGCATGTCCATGCCCTTGTCCATGGTAGAAGCTGTGTACTCCATAGTCCAGAAAAATTTCGTCGATCTCGATCTGACTCCCACGCAAGAGTTAGATTCGGTTCTCAAGCCTATTTGGGCTCAAGGTTCCCTTGCCACCACCGATTCTTTAGACTTGGTCTTTCCCTCTAATGAGGCAAGTTTTGAGGCAATGAATGGTCTGGACAGACCTTGGGACTATCTCCATCACAGATCTTATTTTCTCCTGGAGTTAAGAAGAACTGAGGCAGGTGAATTCACGTTGACTATGACTAGAGATAGTTCATGTCTTATCAATCCTTTGGCTACGCACGCAGTTTATGCCAAGGGTGATATGGCAACCATCACTAAAATGATACCTATAGATATCTCCAGAACCCCTGGCATCATGGAAAATGTTTTCGTCGGAGCAGACTACTCCCCCGAGATGATGCTAGGCATTGATCCACGAAGTTTCGAGCATGAGCAAAATTTGTTGTCTTTCAAACCCACTTTGAAATTTGAAAGAAACATCTGGCGACACTGCATTTATGATTTTCAATCTTGTCCATATTAACTGAGAAAAGTTACTTAAATGAGTCTTCTTTAAGCCCTTTTCAAACTCTTTAAAAAATAAAATATTATCGAGCGATCTTGTTGCCCTTCACGCTCGCCAAACTAAAACTTGAAGGCACATCTGTCCAGTGGTATTTTACCCCTTTTTCGGTCTGGACAGTCAATTGTATGAACAAAGGTATACTCTAGGAACTTAGGTTCGCTAGAAGAGTATTCTCAGGTATAAGTTTAACCCTTTTTCGGGCCCAAGGGACTAAATTTACGAAAAAAGAACCCCCACGAAGTCCATAGTTAATCTCTTTTCAGACTTCCTAAAATTGAAAAGATGGTTGAGTGACCTTGTTTCTGAACACTCGTTAAACTGGTCCATAGTTAAGCTCTTTTCAGACTCCTTAAAATTGAAACGATCGTCAAGTGACCTTGTTTCTTCACATTCATTAATTGGTTCAGAAAAACATCTAATCGCATGAGTTTACCTCTTTTTCCAGCCTATAGATTAGAGAGGAAAAAGGTATACCTAGGGAGATTCGTCTCGTCGGGAGAGTTCTCCTCAGTAAATTTCACTTTTTCGAGCTAGGGAGACTAAATCTAGAAAAAGGTAGTGAGTCCATAGTTAAGCTCTTTTCAAACTCGTTAAAATTGAAAAGATTGCTGAGTGATATTGTCTTTGTCACACTTGTTAAAATGGTTATGAATAGATGTATTTTCGATGCTAGTTTACCCCTTTTTCGAACCGACTAGACTACTTACGAAAAAGGTACCCTATTGGAGTCTTCATTTACGCTTTTTCAAACTCTCTAAAAATGAAAAAAACACCGAGCTTACCTTCTCTGGGCTTGTTAAAATCACATTGAGGGGCGTTATCATTGTGTCTTGTTAATCACATTTGCATTCCTGTGTTTTGGCCTAATGTCGGCTCCATGTTTCTCTCAACTGAACCATCTGAAGCATGCCTTATACGCAAGCCTTGTAGCACTTTGCCTCTGCATCTTGACACCTTGACCCATGGAGGAATTTTCCCGAGTGTCCTTTTCCTGCATATGTATTCTTGATTTGAGCATCAGTGTGTTCCTTGTGCTTGGAACTAGTATGTTTGTGACACTTGTTCCTCTGTAATATATCATTCTTTTATTCTTTTTCAAGCTTTTCAAAATTATTGAAAAAGACAAAAAAATCAAATATACCCCAAAAAGAGGAAGGGAAAAGTATTTTATTTTTTTGGCAGCACAATGGGTCGCCCTTGGACAAAGCACATCCTTCTTTTTGTTCGTCAAGATCTGGAATATAATATGACCTTAGGAAGTTGTTCTCGTTACATAGAGCCCTGTCCTCCTCTGTTTGGTTATTCTTCCAAGCTTATGGAGAGTTTGTGTTGCCTCCTGCATCGTGAGCTTATGTATAATACCATGCTGCATGAATCTCATCATTTTGTCGTGCTATTCTCCAAGGGAAGTTTTACCCAACTTGATTCGACCCTTCTGTAGTTTGTCTTTTGACCTCATGCTCGACCATCCTGAAAGTCCAATCAAGACTTTGTTCGAAATCACTAAAGTTCTCTTCCTGATCACTGAGATCCTCTTGTCTGTTCCCGATGAGCCATCAAATACCTATGGGTAGCGAAGTTGTACACTCATATTACACTCCTACCCAAGTTTTGAATATCTTGAAGTTGTTTCTTGAGCTCTGAAGGCCTCATCTCCAACCATCAGGCGTCATTAAATTCTTGAAGATGGATACTATACATGTATATGTTTTGATTTTGAGATGTAGATCCGTTCTGTATTGCTTGAGGCTACACTCAACATAGTTATATGACATGGATATGCAGTGTATTTGATTGGCAGCTATGATTTATTTCAGCTCGAGCATGGGTATGCTCGCCTCAATGAGACAAATTATTATTTTTCATATGGCACCTCCCGAACTTTGGTCCCTGGGCTCACTCGCTTCGTACGTTGGTGAATATTTGTAATGTATTTCATCCATTAGATTCTCTTCTGACCTCACACCTTAGAGGGCATCTTTTATAACCCTAAATTACAGCATACATGCATACCTGGCATCAGGCCATCTTACTTGCTATTTTTGACAAAGCCATCACTGAATAGCTCTTCTAAAAAACCATATTTTTGAAGATGTACGTGCCCTGCACCACTACTGCCCATGTACATATGCTTTCTGCACCTCTACATCACATACATATGCTATATGCACAATTATAGCCCGCGTATGCTCACAAAAATTGCAAAAAATAAAAAGTTGCAAGGGGATACGGGCTTTTGGGTAGTTTCCTAACCAATTGACCGCCCATAGTCGGTCACCCAACCGAATAAATATATTTTTGGCATATAAAAGAAGGTGTTGGGGTCCCATTCCTACAAGATGCGTGAGAGCAAAGAATCTCTTCCCATTTCAATATCCCCCCCTTGCCCCAATTATTTGCATCCATATTGTGAGTTTGAGGCAAAATTCCTTATTCCAGCCCCTTTTCCTCCATTGAAAACCCTTGCCATTTCCCCAGAGAGAACTGAAGAGGAGAAAGATACGTGGAAGAAGTTGGAGCTTGGTGAAAAGGATCCCAGGACCAAGTTCGAGGAGTAGTTTCCGGTCTCATATTGTAAGTAACTCTCTAAGATTAATATAAAGAAATACTTTTTCCATCCCGCCAAATGATGTCTTCAATATTTTTATATTTTGTTATGATATTTAACCCACTAATTAATATATAGAATGCATGCTTGTAGTTTCTTGTTTGTCTTTTGGTGAATGTAGGTTGGCCTTGGGAGGAGATCTGCATTCGGGAAACAATGAAGCACAAAGAGATCGACACCGGACAGAGGGTTTAAGGTAAGCCTACCGAATCCCTATACTTTGCATTTTGTGTATGATTGTGGGGTACTATTGGTATAGTAGTTAAAAGTAGGAGAATTTATACAGTTAGCTCTACCTGCACTTTAGAACCCTAGTGTATTCCATAGGGGGTTTTCCCACTATAGAAATACCCTAACTAACTCAAAATACAAATGCAGTAGAATTTTAGCTAAATCAATTTGTTGTGAAAGATATAAACAAGAAATTTATGGTTGTTTCTTAGGGTATTCTTTATTCTAAGAACACATTTTACAAGTTATGTGACCTTTCCAAGAAAATATCTAGGACCCTCTCCACTCATAGCAAAGTCTAGCAACTAAAGTAGAATTTGGCATTAAATATTTAGACATTTTCATTTCCAAAGTATGAAGATGATGGTAAAGAATGACATGGTGAATGTAATACCTAGGGGCGTTCCCCCTGATAGTTTAATATTTGAAGGGTGTGTTCTTAGAAAGCATCAATGATATGTATTTTAAACAAGGAAGTATTAGAGAGAAAAGACTTAGTTGGAACTTATCTATAATGACCTATGTTCCCTAAACAAGCCATCACTAGAAGGTGCAAGGTATGTTTTGAATTTCATTTATTCATTTTACATGTATACTTGGTTGTATTTCTTGAAAAATATGGATCATATATTTGAAATATTTAGGACATTTAGGGCATTAGCTGAAAACCAGTGCAGTGGACCTGTGAAATGTTTACAATTATATAATAGAGTAAAATATGGAAGCAAGGCCTTTGAGAACTACTTGTCATAGAATAGTATCTCTTAGTAGAGATATATACCTTATACAACTCATCAAAATGGAATTGTTTAAAGGAAGAATTGAACCTTGATGGAAATACAACTGTGTTTGCTTTAGGCCAAAGGAATGTCGACTTGTGTTTGGGTATAAGTTGGTTACTATCCAAATTCTCTTATGAACTTGATTCYAATGAAAGAAATATGTGACGTGAATCCTATTGAGAAATGGAATGGGAGAAATCCATTAATGGGACACCCTATAATGTTTGGATTCATATCATGGTMTCATATTCTAGATGATAAGAGAAAGAAACCAAATACAAAGAGTCATGCTTGTATCATGATGGGATACTTTGAAGAGTCAAAAGGATTATATGTTTGATCCAGTCAAACAATAAATTATTTGCAAGAGAGATGTCTTTTTTAATGAGAAAACCTTAGTTATTATTATGTCAAATTCATATTATGACTTGTTAAGCAATGATCCACTATAATTTTTGAAGAATTATGGATTGAATAACTACTACAATGGACAGTCAATTGGATAGTCAACTCCTATACCAAAACCAACTTGTATTCAACCTTCCACAAAAAAGTCAACCACAAGCTTTGGAACCCCTATTGAGTCATCCAATTATAATTTTGATACATACACTCCCTCTACACGGGGCATTCATCTTCCCATATGGGAAACTAATACAAATGAATTCGTTGGTGTTGTTGCATGAGATATAAATGACTCAAGGACGATTAGAAGTAATAAACATCACAGTTGTGTTGCTATAATGATGCATGTTCTAGGGGCACGTGATCCCGATACACATGTAGATGCACATGGTCGACCTAAATAGGAGAATGGTATCACTAATGAGTATCATTCCTTGATGAAGAATGAGAAATGGGACTTAGTTCCTAGAGTGTTGTTGGACCCTCTATTTTGAAGAACTAGTTTTGTGGATGTATAAAGGTTTTTTGGAACCCCATAGCACATCAACATTAGATACAAGTGGAAAAAAGTTAATTGTCGGTGTGCCAGTAAGGAAAAATAGTGATGCATTAGCTAGAAGAGAAACAAAAATATCTGGAATGTCTGAGTGCATGCCAGAAGGATGTGGAATCAAGAAAGTGTAACATCAGAATAAATAAGCCAATAAGCCTTGCATAAATGTTATAAAGCATGGATTTATGTAATGGGTTGGTGTTCGATTGTGTTCTCTTATATTTTGTTTTGTTCTATTCTAAGTTTTTGTTCCGGTTTTTCCATTGGTTCTCCGTCTATTGGTCTGTTGTTGTGGGGTTTTGAGATTTGTTGTTATTGAGCATTACTAAGCAGGAAATGCAACTACACAGAATGTGAGAGTCTAGATCATATATCTCATTATTGATCATATTGTATAAGTCTTGATATGAATAAAAACTCTATGTATGGCAATCAAGGGTATAAATATATGATGGATTATTAAGATACTCAAAATTTGTCATTATGAGGATGAATATATGGTCTCCTTCTTGTGTAATCTGTCCTCTATTGTGTATTTACTAATTGTGTTACTGGTTTAACAACTTCTGTAGTGTATGTGTTTACTTTAGCATTGCACAACACAGACTTTTCATTATGTTTACCGATCTAAGGATTCTAATGCTATGAACTCTTTATATTTAAGTATGGAATTGTGTTGTGATATGCTATATCTGATGATGTGTCCTCTATAATTCACTTTATCACACAAAGTCTTGGTTGCGCTTTGAGTGAGACCTCCTTCCCCTGCGTAAGGTTGAATATGTTGGTGCAACGAGACTATAAAGGTACCTTTGTTGGTAACCTATGAGAACCAAGGTATCTAATTTCATGCCAACAAATGGTTATGTTTCTAGGATCTAACTTATGAGCCAGTTTTTAGAGGATGCAACATCACATCTTTAAGTCTGGCATTGCAAATGAGTGGGAAAAAAGTGCGACGAGTTTATATTTCAATAAACTAAGTCACATCAAAAATGTTTGAGGGTTGTGAAGGACATAGTATTTTATTTTGAACTAGCCAACGATCAATATAAAATATTTTGGATTTCATTCCCATAGGAGGTCCACTAGTGGCTCAACTAGTTGCAAGAAGCACCATAATTTAAAGATTGATTCAAGAAAAGATTTAATTGGACGATTGAGCGACTCACTTCTCTTCACAAGTTGGATCATGAGGTGGAATTTGGGGTCCAAACTAGCTTGGAAGGATACATCATTGAATTTTCTGTGGAAAATCACTAGTCATTCTTAAAGGCAGAAGTAATATTGTACGAGGGAGCCCAAGGGAGATTATTGAGAAACATTTCATTGTGGATGAAGATCTTGTTGGTGGAAGAAGGAATGATACCAGTTCCTTTGGTTGAAATGGCTGAGTAAAACCCTTTTTCGCATGAGAGGCGGGTGATTCAGGCGAGGATCCATGAGTTAGGATACAAAAATTCTTGAGGTATGGGGGTTCGTCATGAGAAGAGTTCTAGAGACAAGCGGGCTTAGAAAATTTATATGGTGCTTGAAAAGAGGTGGTGAGAGAAGATGTGAAATTTGATGAATATGCCTGATCAGTCATGCAAGGAGATTATTCTCGAGAAGGGTCATAAAAGAGAGTTAGATAATTTGAAAGAGTTGTAGTTACGTGGAAGGTTGGTCATGTTATCACCCTATAATTTATAGGATCAACTGGTGACTGGAATGTTTTCTATTTAGTGTTTTTGTTTGTCAAATGATTTTTCATTCTGCAAAAAAATTGAGAAAAAAAAAAAAAAGAATAAAAGAGGGCATAAAAGAATTTCAATTAAAGCCCCCATGCAATAACAGTGACTTGGTCCATACCTTTCAAACATGGCCAAGTTTTTTTAAATTGATGTTGATAGGAATAGTGGATAAGCTTGGCTAAACTATTTAATCTTAGCCAAGTGATCTAGGATAGTTAGTGAATAAATCTGGCCAGACTGCCTAATCTTGGTCAGATAGCCCCAGGGTAGAGTAAGTTCTTAGCCCAACAGTTTAATCTGGGCTAATTGTCATAGGAAATTAGGTTATAACATAGAGTAGTTTGCTTGATTTAAATAAAACCAGCTCGATGATCAATGTTGGACCATGTCTTGGATGCTTAAAAAGTTGGTTGTCTAACCCCTTGGTGATATAAACATGTGAAAGCTTGGGAAAAACCATCGGTATGCACTTATCCTAAGTCCTCTGGGCGCATGTGTTTTTCACGGCCATATTTATGAACCTCTCATATATCAACAGTCCAGATGATCATGCCCAGATCTACGGGAGACAAGTGTTTCCGGACCCCCCCGACCATTCTACCTTTAACGGTGGGGGGGGGGGTCTGGAATGTGTGTTAAAGATCATGCACAGATCTGTGGTCGAAGGGAAAGCGCGCAGATCGACAACTCAAGGTACTTTTTGGATCCCCTCGACCAATCTACTTTTAACGATGGGGGGGAGGGTCCGGAATGGATTTTTACTCTGGCAGGTCCCCTATCTATACATGGCATGAATCTAGTGGTCCCGAATCCCACCACCTCTCACTATCTGACATACCACGTCACCTCGTGACGTCATTATCCACCTTTCCATAAGAGTCACATCTTGTAACTCCGTTAGTCCTTTTCCCTCGTCCACCCATGGCAAGCCCTTTCACCATGGTTTTTTTCACTAATCGACAACCGCCACATCACTCATTTGTATCCCTCAGTCATTGTCACTTGCCATCTCACATTCTAAATGACCCGTTGGCCATTTATTACTGGATAACTTATCTGTTAACCAACTGACCTGTCCCCCGTGCCCAATGGATACCCGTTTACTCAAAATTACCCTCACTCTTCACTCCTTCACCATTTACCCACTCATCGCACCAGAGGAGAATTTACCCCGTTTTCTTCTCCGTTACAGTCAGTTGCCCCCATCTACAATCTTCCCCGCTAACGTTGTTTTATTTGTAGGTATTGTAATAGTAATGGCACCAAAATCAAAATGAAAAGAAGGTGAAGAGAACCCGTTTCTCCCGCCTCCTGTCGATCTCGACAGGATTCCTTTGGCCGACCAAAATTACTTAATCACAGACAAAAAGTGCGATTTCAACTTCGCAGACCTACAGTCGTGGCTTAAAGAAGTTTTCTTGGACCAGAGTGACGAAATTGGACTATGGGAGTCCAACCTACCATTGTATCTCTTCCCCCAGATTCACCACTTCCCAGAGTTCTCCCTCAAGTGCCAAGCCCACTATATCCCTAAGAAAAGAGACATTGTATCCCTTTTCGGGGAGGTTCTTTTCCTCATCATGCCAGAAACCATCGACCAAATGATGCAAATATCCCGAGCCGACTTTGCCTCGCCTTTTAACCTCGAGATCATCATAGAATTATACCAGAAGTTGTCTTTTCCTCAAAGAGCTCAAATTATTGAGCTTTTCCTTCCACAATCCACTCAGCTCCCCACTACAAACCCCCCTTATCCTTCCTCCATCTTCTCAACAAAAGGAAACCAGGTTATCACGTCACTATGTGCCTTGCTTGGTTATTTTTTAGATCAGTGGGTAGATGAACCCATTCTGGGATTTTTGTCTATTTTCTCTACCGATGAGAAGCCCACTACACAGTTCGACTTCAGCACGTTCCTAGCGAACAACATTCACGAGCAATTCATCAATTTTGCCACAGAAGGCATGTTCTGGTATTCTTCAATACTAGCATACCTGTTCGTTTTCTTCCAAGCGGACAAATTTTCTTTTTCTATGCAAAAGATGGACGGAGATGGAAAACCTCAGGCAATAACCGTATGGACTTCCCTGCTCAGACATAACTCCACGAAATTCAGTTTCAAGTAGTTCATCGATCAGTTCTACCACCCAATGGTGAGTATGCTCAACGGCAGACCGGAACCCAGGATTAATTATGAAGTTCAGAGGATCCTACATCTCTCGGATCATACAAAGACTGGTGATTGGTACCTATACCAAAATCACACTGAGATCAGAGTCTATGCATGTGAGTTGGCCCCATATAAGCTACCCAAATACTTACCTATCAGAATTGTTTCCCTGGAATACATAAGGTATATGATAAACTTGGATGATATTCATTTTGTGTCTTTAAAGAAGAAACAACAACTCAAAATCAAAGGGAAGATTGGGTCTTTCATCTGCAAGAGTCGAGGCACTGGGGAGGAAGCAGACATGCTGCTAAAGGAAATGAATTTCTTTGTGATTTTCACATGGGACTATGATCCGTGTGAGATTATTTCCGAGATGAGGGTAAAAAACAAGAATATCCTGTATGTCCACGAATCTAGGCCCGAGGTAGAAAAATTTGCAAACCAAACAGGATGGGAACCAAATACTTTGGTCGAAACAAAACAACAGGACCTCCTGGTCACTGTATCACAGACAACCACACCATAGGCTCCAAAGGAGAAAAGGCCTATACAAGATCTGTCACCTCCTGTCACCGAAGTGTCATTAGAAGAATTTCGACTGCATACCAAGAGGCCAAAAACCAGTCCGGATCCTGATCCAGCTAGAGAAAAGGAAATTCCATCCACTAGAGTGACAGAGGTTGATTGGTCACTCCTCAGTACAGGCAGCAAGAAGATCATAACCACAGTGTTACCAAAGAAGCCTACATATATTCCACCAATCAACTAGCCAAGCAAGATAGGACCGAAGTTGAGTATTTTTGAGAAATACGATCTGATCAAGAAAAAGAATCAGACTCTGACTAGCAGCACATACGCCCAATTCTGGAAGAAGACATCGACTGCACAACACAGAATGCTACCGACATTCTACACTGACAAGGGCATAATGCACATGGAATTCCTCCAAGCACAGGTACCAGACCCAAAGGTAATCATCGATTACAAAAGGGCCACTTTTGAGTTTCAGACTAAGGACATGCATCCAACTGATCAAATGGATCTGCACAGGCAAACGGGAGAAATGGTTTTCTCCACATGGGCACATGCTTCCACTATTTCCTCCAGGTTACAAGTGTCTCTAAACAACGTCCAAACATAGTTGAAGTTGGAGAAAATATCATCCTTTGCCAAGGATAACAGGATCAAGACATTGGAGGAACTGGTCCTCAAGATCGGGTATGATCCCTCAAGTGTGAAAGAAGTCAAGGAGACGATCAAGAAGAAAAATGCAGACATAACATATTTAAGGAAACAATTGAAGCTTCCACCAATAGTAGACTCACAGGCAAAGGAAATAACAGAGACAAAAGGAGAAAAAGATGAGATGCTCAAGTTGATCATGGAGCATAATGCACAATTGAAGGAAATGGAAGCTGAAATGGAGAAGCTAGTTAAAGAGAAATAACAATCAAAGCCCATGGAAGTCATTCCATTGAGTGAAACACCACTCTCCAGAGTGAGCACAACGTCACTTGTAGAAGTTCCATAAGCAAATCCACTAACATCTCTAGAAAAGACGGTTGAATTGGCTAAATTTATGGAAGAGATGAACCTATAAGAGATAGAGATTAGCAGGCTCAAAAAGAAGATTGAGAACCTTCAGAAACTCAAATATTCTTACCAAAACAGCTACTCCAAGGAAAAAAAAGTGTCAAACCAACTCAAACAAGAGTTGCAGCAGCTTCGGTAGCAAACAGTGGCAGGCAAAACATTGGCCGAAGTCAAAGAAAGTGTCTGGACAGACATCACCTAGTCTATGAATGAAATATGGCCAATGATATAGATTATGTTTGAGAAAAATGAATTGGTGTAGAGAAGTAAATAGGCCATCGAGAAGATTAGATCAAAACTGGGAGAGATGCCCACATAGGCTAATGAAATCATCAAATTCCTGAATTCTAAAACCAGAGAGGAGTTGGAAGAGATGAGAATTGAGGATAGAATAGAGACCATCCTTGAGGTCAAGAGAGTCTTGACCAAGAGAGGACTGATGCTACAACTGGAAGAAAAGGTTCAGGCCATGGAACTAGGGGTAAAAAGTTTTTTTAGCCAGCTTGAGGCTCTATAGAAGAAAGGTCTTCTTGGTTTGAAGGTGATAAATGACAAATTGATGACCCTCCCAGATTACAAAAAGAGACTAGCTGATGTGGCTAAGGATAGTTCGAAATTTTTAGGAATTCAAGGCACCATCACTGGCAAGGAATTCCTAGATGCACTTCAGCTGGACATCAGCATACATCATGAGATCCGGTACATATTCATCACCAATCCTACTTTTTCCAAGTACACAGAAATGGATGAAGTCTACCGAAGGTTACTCAAAGTCAGTGTTCCTAGTCATCTTCGATGGGAAGAAATTTGCGACCTGATCGAGTAATCGATGAGCTGTCCCAGCCCAGTCAGCTATCTAGTTAGATGAGGTCATGCAGAGGCCTCACCAATGGTTCACCCAGAAAACAACATGCAGTTGCGACACATCATCAAACAGTTTCCTAGATTTCTGTAATTTGTTAAGTTAGTTAGGCTAAAAATAGATTTACCACGTCCTGATCTTTAATGACAGGATCGTTTGTAATTTTGGGTTATAAATACTTCACTTTTTGAAGTATTGAGGGTTGATCTTTATGCCTTGAGAGCTATCAGACTGTAATATTCTTCAAGAGATCTTCCATTAATACAAAGAGGCATCTTCATAGGATTCTTGCGTGTACTCATTGGTGATGTTTTTCTTTCTAAGTTAAATGTTATTATCGCTTATTTATCATACTGTTTTCTGAATCTAATCTTTGAAAGTAACGAACGTTGCAAAATTTATCTTTGTATACCTTGTTTCTGACTTTAAAGATTTTAATGTTTTATCTTCTGATTTTATGATAAAGAAATTCTTAATTGCTTCTTTGTTGTAATTGACATTCCCACCTTTTCTGCTATTCCACATTTATGATGCTAAAAGAATCCAATGATTATATTATCTCGCATCGTGAAAGGTTTCTTTGTTTTCTGGTTTGGATTTCATTCTCATGATACGGACCCCGTAGCCCAATGGATGTGTAAACTCTCTCAGCCAACCCAACAAAAACTACAACAAACAAAACAAACATATTTTATTTACCTAGCCTAATATTTTAAATTTGAAACATATCTAAATCTTATAGAGAGATTCCTCTGTGAAGCTGGTAGGGCTAGATCCTAGCTTCAAAGTGGTTGGATAAAGTTACCTCTCATAGATTTCTTCTTTCCTAACAACCTCTAAGAAATTTACAGAGCGTTAACATAGTGGCAAATCTGAGAAACAAGTAATGTTTAGAGGTTGTAAGAAACCTGCACATATTATTTTCGGATTCGTAAAACTAAAAAGTATATATATAAGAAATCAAAAAGAAATCTGGCTCCCAAAAGAGCTTATACTCGATCTCACCCACACCTAGAACCTGCGATAGCAACTGATAATCCAGAATAGTTTCTTAGGAAAAAGACCATTGTTGAAGGTTCAGTAAGTCATAACACCCTTCAAAAGTCCCCTTCTCTTCCAGAGGAGCTTGTTGCCCTTCAGAATCTCGACTTTGACATCCTTTTTGAACAAAGCCTGTTCAACACAAAATTTGATAGCTTTATGGCTGAAACCATGCTGGACCCAACCGTCTTGCAACCCTAGACTCTTGAAGTTCTGTCTCCCACTGCTAAACCTCAAACCACTCACTCTGTGCTAGCTATCCCCTCCTCATCCTCGTCTTCTGTCACCACCTCACCTATCATCCAGGTTGTCATCCCGCCTCCTCCACCTATCATGGAAGCCAGATATGCTCCCTTGGTGTTGGCCACACCCCTTCATGCTATGCCCCAGGACTATCGAATGAGACTTCCACAATTCGATGGAACAGGACCTATGAGCGCACAACAACACATTGATAAAATTAATGATTATTTTGACATGTAGGAAGTAGATGATGCTGACGTTCAAATGAGATTGTTTGCGCAAATTTTGATGGGTGACGTTAAGAAATGGTATAAAGGTTTATGCGTTACCTCAATACTCGACCTTGTCACATTCCAAAGAAGTTTTCTAGACAGATGGGAGGTAAATAAAAACCCTCTCCAAATCTTGTCAGAATACAAAAACATCAGAAGAAATCAAGGTGAGACAGTACAAGATTACTGCACCCGTTTCAATAACCTGTACAATGCAATTCCAACCGATATTAAACCTCCACAGGGTTTGGCATTAACAGAATTCCCTGATGGTTTTGACGCCGACATGTCGTACCAATTAAGGGAAAGAAACTCCACCACCCTGGAGGACATGTAGAAAAGTGCAATAAGTGTGGAGGCCAACCTATTGGCAAAAAGGGCACAACAGAGGACAAAGAGGAGAGTCACAATCAAAGAGGAACCTTCCACATCAACTTCTGATTCCAAATTGGATTCCTTGGCCAGAGCAATGGAAAGAATGATGGAGAGACTTACTGTTTCCGAAAGAAACCCTACTAGAGAGAACC
>SNQJ01S0085540.1:0-23199 GCA_010110895.2 Picea sitchensis | reverse complement strand
GGGACCTCCCACAACGCAAAGCTTTCACAACACTCCGTTAACCATTGGGCCGCCCGTTGATCCTTGTTACAAAGCCCATTTAACATATATTTATGTTTGCAAATATGTTATGTGGGAAAAGGGGGCGGGTCGGGGCTAAGCCCTGACCCAAGGTTTTATACCACATACATGACCGGGGTTCCGACTATTGGCGCGTATGCACATATATATATATATGTTACAAAGTTTGTATTAATATATGGTGTGTACGTATGTACCAATCCGCGCGGGGTTCAAAACATTACATATGTTATGTTATAAAATGCGTGCGGTTGTCCTTTGCACGCGGTTTAATCCGTTGCATGAGATTTCAACGGTCAAACGACTTTCGTGCCTAATCTATGGTCGCATGGGCCATATGACTGAGTGCCGAGGCGGTTGGGGGCTGGAGGCGCCCTAACCATCCTACGGTTTGCACCGTTGGCGTGGTTGCGCCCGGTGCTAGGTTATAACGCGCGTTTGGAGCGTGTTCCAGGTTCATGGGTGGAAAAGTGCAGATTGTAGAACCAGAGACAACAAAGAAGGAGGGAAACTTCAGAGGAGGCTATCTTCTTCATTTTTCGACCGTTTCAGGTGCCGTTAGAGCCTAGACAGGGCTTTTGGCACACTGCGGAGCCATTGGAGCAGTCATTTTGTTGATTTGAGCACTGTAAGACTTGTTTTTAAGCACTTTGAGCAATTTAATATAAAAGATCCATTTGGAGGCTGGACCAGGAGATGTAGCCCGGAGTGGGGTGAACTCCTTTATCAAGTTGCTGTGTTTATGTCTTATGTTCAATGATTTATGATGTTGTCTATGTTCATTTCTACATAAGTATTCCATCATTATGTGTTGCAAATTGATCCAGTTGCCTTAAACACATAACATTTCACTTGCAAAATTTAATTTAATCAAGTTTATCAAGTCTTCGTCATATTTTTAGATCAGTGTGCCCACTATAGAAACAACACCCATGCCATCAAATATTTCCCTAAGTTGATTGCGGAATAAAAGGATCGTGTAAGGTAGTGAGGCACCAATTTGATAAATTCATAGCCTTGACCTGTCACTGAAGAAAAAGAACCCTATACTAATATTATTAATAGAGGAGGAACAAGGACTGGTGCTGATGTCGACAACTTGACTCAAAGTAATATCCGTAAGGTGGTACCAAAAGATGCTAAAGATGACCCCCTTGTGTAAAATAGTTCTTTAAGGACATTGTTGAGATAATCCGATTGATTTCTAATCCTGCAATACTGATACCTACAGATTCAAGCTGTGAGATTCAACCTAAACTTGCAGAAACTTTGGCTGCATAGAAGGAGTTTCCATTGAGACCCCAATAGACTGTTGAGTTGTTGCTACGCTTACTTTATGACATTCCAGATGACTTTTACGAGGAAAATCACTCTATGGCATGGGGTAAATCACAACCGACATAAATGACTACAGAAATCAACTCTAATATCAAGTATGCTATATAAGCAAACATGCTAACAAGACAAGATAAATATCCTACCTCGTCCAGACGTTAGATGAAGTCCACCATTGAGCACTTGACTCAAATCTATATACCTGCAACTTGTCCTAAACAACCAATATACGCAACCATATGGCGATAAAATATAAAGTTAGAACACATAATAGCATAATCCATCAATATTCATAACAAATATGCCCATGGAATAATAATTCAAATATTTGTAAGACATTAATTGGATGAGAAGAGAGTATTTCTATTAGAATATAATCAGTAGAAGTGTATGAATGACAAACTTCTGTGTCGGCACGTTTGGAACTGAGAAACTAAGTCCCTTCCAGCTGGGCCTCCACCACTTCAATCCTCCACCAAATGAAAGCTCAAATGAGAGAAACAATGAGATTATCCATAAAATAGGGAAGATATTAGGGGATAAATAATGTGTTCATACTTAAAAGGAAAAAGGGATACAGACTCAATATGAAGTGAATAATTTCTCCAGAGTAACTTTGCTCTCAAATTTGAATTCTTCTCCTCTTTCCACATATTGGATATGGCCCATTTATAGCCTTCAAATGGAACTGAAGGGATGATTTGAAACATTTCTAGTATATGGAAGGTCAAGAATCATGGATCTCGTGACGTGACATGCAAACTCGAAACCATTTTTAATTTTGGGCACACAACCCGATGTACACAGACGGTAATGGTGCAACCTATGTATACACATGTTTTATATCTATTAGGGCTCATATATGTGGAACAATATGTTTTTTTATCTCTGGGAATTGAAAAAGGGGACTTCAAGGCTGTATAGGGAAATGGAAAATGACTTATGAGGAAGTTGTTGGGGGTGAGGCAAATCTTGTTATAACAGATGCCCCCTAATGTGTGAGGTCAAAGGAGTATCTGTGATGGCCTAAATACATTATAATTCCCAGAAGTGGAGTAATGGAGAACTAGCTGGACGAACTAGTTTCTCATAAGAATATTACAATCCATAATGACTTTGTACACATGGATTCCAATTGGAATTACACTACATATCCATGTGGAAAGTTATCAAACAACTGTTCATGGACATGACTAGGCAATACAAAGGTAGATACATGCCAAAGGTTTTCATACTCACGAACAAAGCCTAGTGAAAACCAGTCTCAAAATCAATCTGAAAATATGTGTATATAATGGAGTACAATTTGATCTCCCACGATCACTGAAGTCATATAGGTATTGGTCCAATGAATGCTAGCAACATCTTAGGAAAGAAACGACTATGAACTGATGTCTTAAAGTCTTCTACACGATCCGCCAAAGGTGAAATTATACATCATGTGAATAAAGGAGTTGAGGTCAAACACAATGAGACTTCATTTTATTATCGGTCATTAAGGTATACCATTAACAAACGCGAGACATTCTACCAATAATGAAAGTAGGTATCAAGGCACCGAGTGCATTCTTACAAGTGTGGATAAAGGTGTTGAGGTCAAACACTTGAAAAATCCATTGATCAGGAGACATTGATGTATTCCCAACTGTCGATGGTGAGAGAACCTGCCACTAATGACTGCAAGCCTCTAGGTACTCATAGGACTCTAGGCCTCGTTTCCATAATAGATGAGATGAATTTGATGGAAGGAGACCCACTGGAAGGAGAGAAATAAGGAATCTCTCATTAGTCAACATGAGGTACAAATAATTATCTTGATGATTTGGAGGAACTCGGACGAAGACCATGTTCATGAACCAATGACCATGTGCATCTCTCACATGCACTAGATGTAAGCAGTGCACAAAAAAGACCCTCTGAATAGAATACAATAAGGAAAACTATCGACAAAGGTGAGGAAACCACCAATAAGGATAATGGAATCCAAGACACTATATGAATTCCAATGTGTGAATATATTTCTTGTCGTCGAACACAAGGGAAACCCCCTAGTCTGCAACCAATGAGGAGATGTCGACTGTTGGGTTCAAGGTTACATACCTATAATGAAATTAGGACTAGGGTGCACATCATGACTACAAATTCATGTAACTCTGAGACGTACTGAGGGTATGGCCGACATGCAAAGTCAAGAGTTCTGAGAAATGGATGAAACAGGATGATAGACATCCTTTGAATATGAGAATGAGACATATGAAGGACTCTGGAAGCATAGACTCAATGATGAAACTTTGTGATGCAGGAGGCACCAATCAAACTTTCCATAGGGACTGGAAGAGTAACTAGTCAGAGGATTAAAATCGAGGCAACGAGATCATCTTCCTAAGGTCATGCTAAACCCAAACTTTGGATGAAAAGTGGACTCAAAAGTTTGTGCTCTGTTCAAAGGCAACACAACTGCTGCCAAGATGAGATAATATTCCTTTCTTGCTCGTATTTTTTTTTTTCATAGACAAATGAATGTTGGACAACTAAGAGTGGGGGGCGGTGAATCAGTTGTTACTATTCTTAAACAATTATGCCCATTTTAAACTCTTTACAGAACACTCAATAAAGATCACAATAATGCAGGGAAGTAAGCAATAGAATATTCAACATCAATCACACACATGAAATATAAAGAGACATATATTTCCCAAAGAAACCCATAAAGGGAAAAAAATCTTCTTCTTGATATGATAAGTAATCTTTATTTTCTGTACATTATCATTCTTAGGAGCACCAAATCCCTTTGAGGCTACCACCTCTATTTTACAAGCTGAGGCTAGAAGGAAGCACCAACTCTCTGGTTTCTCTAGCACCCACTAGAAGGAAGCACCAACTCCCTAGTTTCTCTAGCACACACTAGAAGGAAGCACCAACTCCCTGAGTGTTCCAGCACCAACTGGATGGAAACACCAACTTCCAGTTACACAGGCACCAACCTGTATAATAGAAAACAATAGTTCTCACTTGCACGACCCTGCCACCCTAGTTTTCCTGGCTACAACCAGATGGAAGCTACAAATACTTGTGTTCAAGCACCCACTTGAAACTCTGAGGACAATAGTCCTCCCTATCACCTCCCTACCACCCTAGTTTTTATGGCTACAACCAGATAGAAGCTACAACTCTCTGTGTTCAAGAACCCACTTGAAACTCTGAGGACAATAGTCCTCCCTATCACCTCCCTACCACCCTAGTTTTTATGGCTGCAACCAGATGGAAGCTACAACTCTTTGTGTTCAAGAACCCACTTGAAACTCTGAGGAAAACAGTCCTCCCTACCACCCTAAAATATAAATTTTTACTTTTCATGAATTTATCATAGTGATACAACATTTATCTATGGATTACCAGTCTCATCACTGCTCTGCTCTGCCTGCATCAATGTCTCTTTGCACGCCTTTCTTGCGATTTTTGTTCTTCTGCCTTTTGTAATCTATGCGCTATGCCTCTTCTGTGTGCTTCAGCTCTTGTGCATAGCATGCTTCTACCCACATGAATAACTCTCAACAGAAGCAATGACTTCATTCTATGCGTTGTGCCTCTTATATACTCTTCTGGTCCTCTGCACAACCAACTTCTTCCCGCATGCAGAAAACTATTAAAGAGCCATGCCTCACTTCTCTCTTCAACATAACATTCACACGCCGAGTCCTCTTCCAGATCATCCATGCAAATCATCATCTTTTTTGGCGGTTATATTGAGTTTGTTCGTCATCAGTGCTTATCCTGAGATACTTTTCCTTCTATGGCAGTGCGACTCTTCGTCTTCATTGTCACAGTCGATTTTATCCTCTTTGTTGCAGTTACAGACTTCGACACTTTTCCATCTGTCAATTATATCTATGATGAGTCTTTATTCCACTAGAAGTTACCTCAAGACTCTTTAGCTCCTCTGGCGAGCACCTTGATATTATTTGAATTCTCTGGCAGATGCAATCAGTCATTTTCTACAGTTACAATCAGTCTGTCTCGAGAGTTGCAGAGAGAACCTTCGTGCACTCATCCCTTTAGCACCTTTTATCTTCTTGACAAAACATCACAATGCGCGCTATCTTTTCTTATTGATCCCCTTCCTTTCACGTGACCACTGGCAGTGACCAGGGGCCGATCACTTTGGGACTTCATGTTTCGGGTAATTTGTTGTGAGTCACCCCAACTCCAAAGTGGAGCCTAGCAACATGCTAGCTCCTCCCTCGACATAACCTTGGGTGATGAGCTCATGTGACCATGCAATTGCGGGCGCATCCATCGGTGGTTTGAGAGAAACCCGCTTTTCGCCCCACAATTCACTATGTTCCTCCACACGTCCTTTCTCCAAAAACGTGGTTTCAATTGTGGCTTGCTCATGAAACATTAAGGCCCAAGCATGTTCTAGCCCCACAATGGAGAACGATTGTCGATCCCACGATCTTGACGGTTCTCCTGAACAGACGGTTCAGATTTTTCCTCTCAAGTCTGTGGACCAGATCTCGCCTTCCTAAATCAACGACTGAGATTTACTTCATGATCCAGGTTCTGGGAGTTTCAAATCTCAAACCCTGTTGTTGTTGACTTGATATCTTCCAAAATGGAAGATCTGCTGACATCTGTCCTCTTCAATCGATGCTCAGGGTTTCCTCCATGAGTCCAGCCTTCAGGACTTTCAATTCTCAAACTTTGCTTGCTCCCAGAGCATTTCACCTGGAGTCCATGATCCAATGACGCGTGTCCCTCTTGGATCAATGGTCGAGATCTCTTTCAAGTCTCCAGACTTCGAAGATTTCAATTCTCAAGCTTCATGCTCTCCCAGAATTCTTTTAGCCAGAGTCCATAAATTCCTACCATGTGTCCTCCTCGAATCAACGATCCTCGTTCACTTTAGGACTTCAACACTTCAACTCTTCGCAACTTCGGCCCTTCGGCCTTTCAGCACTTCAACCTTTGGGACTTCAAAAATCTATCCTTCGCGTTGGTGGTGAAACTCCCAAAGTAAAACTGTTGGAGTGACATCACTTACTTACGTCACTTGATGATGTGTCATGAGCCTAGTAGTTGTCACATGTCACTTGGATTTGTGATTTTCATGTACTTGAAGTGTCGAATCAACTTGACACTTGTCATTGTCTGATTGTGCCACGTGTCCTTGCTGACATAGTATACCACATGTCCATGCTAATGTGGTATGCCACATGTCCTTGAGGACGATATTTGGTGACATAATCTGCTGACGTAGATCTCCCTGATCTAACAGTCATCCTTTGATCTCCAGATCTGACGGTCCTTATTCATTTCAGATTTTCGGGCTTCGAGTTTTTCAAATCTCAACCTTTCGAGGGCGTAACCTCCTCACATATTTTTATTCAAAGTAAATGCTATTCATTAATTCAAGATCTTAGATCAACGGCTCGATCTATCTGCAATGCAATTTTTCTATCTTATCTTGTCCTTCCACTCGAAATTAATCTGACGACTGATGAAACTTCGCATTCCAGGGATTTCAAATCTCAAACTTTCATGAGTGTAACATCCTCGCATATTTAGACCTGAACTAAATGTTGTTCGTCAATCATGTTCTCAGATTGACGACTCGATCTTTCTATGATGTAAATCTTTTGGCTTATCCTATCCTTCCACTTTAAAACAAACTGACCACTGATATTTATTCCGGCTCTCCGGCTCTCCAGACTTCGGGTACTTTAGGTCTCAAACTGAGAAAATTTCGAAGTGGTTTTCTCCATATTTGTGGATCGTGTGCCACCTGTCAGTCTTAATGATGGATGGTCCTTTCTTACTTCAGGACTTTGAAAGGTCCGCTCTCCTATGATCATCAAAGGCTTAAACTTCGTGCATCTATCTTTGGATCAAACGACTGTTGATCCTTCGCGCTCAGATCCAATTACTGAGATTTGTTCTCCTCTTTTGTGCACTCCACCTGTCTGGACAGTCATCTGATGACCACTGTTGCTCCTCCTCCTGAGCTTTCTAATCACTCTAAAATAGAAGGTTTTCTAAGTGTTCAATAGTCTCAACCTTTAATCCTCCTGCGATTCCTTCTCTTGGACCTCGACTACACTTCTAGAAAGAACAAAGCGCTATCTCTTCTTATCTTTGATCTCCGCATACTGTTCGCTCCTCCTCCTAAGCTTACATTTCTTTTCTGAGCTTTGATCTCTGCATACTCATGCTATTCCTCCTGAGCTTTGATTTTCATATTGTTCGCTTCTTCTCTTGAACTTATGCTTTCCCTGTTTTCCATCATTGTTTCTTTCCTCATTGTTGCTTTTCTTGCCTATAAACATACCATCATTGATGTTGTTCTTGCCATCGATGACAAGCACACTCTACCTATAAACATGCCAACAATGAATGACATGATACAAAGGAGGAAACGAGTGTCACGAGTAAGAAATTGGTTCCAGCAGTGGAACATATCTATGCTCAATGCAAGGAGGTGCATGCATGATATGGACACTCAGGGGAATGTTTCCTCATAGGGTACAAGGTTTCAAGCTGCAAAGGATATAAAAAAGGCTCTACTTGGATGATGATGCAAACTATTGAGATAATAGGATTATAATATGAAAGAGGGAACCAACAATAGGCTTAATACTGCAAGAAAGAGAATGAGATGAAATTACAACTTAACTTCAACTTCAATGAATGTCCCTTTTCATGCATTCAGTCCCCTAGGCTTGAAAAAGTATAAAACAATACCCATGAGAACTCTTCTAGACACTAGTAACTAGAGTATTACTTTTTCGAGATTAGTCTACTTGGTATGAAAATGGGTTAAAATTACACCAAATAGATGTCCTTTCATATCCAATTAACGAGTGTGAAAGAGACAAGTTCACTCGACAATCTTTTCTCTTTTTGAGAGTTGAAAAAGAGCTTAATCAAGACTCGGGAATGTTGTTTTAAGAAACATATCATGGGGGAGGCCAGGGCTCCCATGCAGGACTTCTGTAGAAAGTCAACAACTCACAAATAGCTGACACAAGCTTGGGAAAACTCAAATCTTTCCAAGTCGAGGAGCATAAAATACTTGCAGAGGTTACCTTATCTATAATATATCGAAGAATTCCCCTTATCTGGAAGGTGTAGAGGAAGGAAGTTGAGGCTCTACAAGATCATTCCAATCAAAAGAAACCACCCTAGGACTTGGAGGGAGTGTACTCAAAGAGAGTGGAATTCTCCCTTGTTCAGAAGGTACAAGACTAGAAATGCTAAGGACATGGTTGAAAGACGCATCACCCCCCAAAAGAAGAGTGGGATTGACCAAAGATTGCATCGAGAATGTCACTTCATTAGAATTTTCACTCTTCAAGAGAAGAGTGGGATCGACCGAAGATTGTATCAACACGAGCACTTCTTCAACCGTTGGTTGAATATGATGTGAGACAACAAGGTTAAGAGATGCATCACCCCCAAAAATAGGAGTGGTGTCGGTCAAATATTGCATCGACACGACTGCTAGTTGAACAGGATGCAAGACAACATGGTAAAGAAACACACCACCCATTAAAAGAAGAGTGGTGTCAGCCGAATATTGCATCGTCACAACTGTTGTATCAACCAAAGAAGGATTAGAATGTTGGGAAACCAAAGATGACTCAGAACCTGAAGGGCCCCCAGGAAAGTACCATGCTTCTTGTACCACAACAATAGCAGGGCACAAACGAGTAAGGTGATATCCTTTGCAAAGACTACAAAGAAACTTGGGCTTATGTCTTACACATATAGGATACTTAATCATATGAATTCCCCCATCATGACTTGTAGTGGCTAGTGACATGCTCCCAACATGACTTGTAGAGGCTAGTAACAAATCTCTAACATGACTTGCAGAGGTTGGTGATGAATTCCCAACATGACTATCATATTTTGGTGACGAACCTTCAACATGAATAGCAGAGTTTGATGATGAATCCCCAACATGACTAGAAGAGGTTGGTGATGTATGTGCAGTGTGACTATATTTTTTACCCCAACATGACTTGCAATGACTGATTGTTGGTCTTCAACATGACTTGCAGAGGTTGTCCACCAATCTTCAACATGACTAGCAGAGGTTGGTGATATAATGCCAGTATGACTTGCAGTGACTGGACTGGCAGCGATTGGTTGTGGCATTTGAGACCAAGGTTCTGGGAAAGACTGGTTTTTAGAAATTGCAGGCCAGGAAGGGTTCTAGTATACACCATGGCCTTGTCTAGTTGGAAAGTATCCTCCTCCAAACTAATTCATAAAGGGTTGTAAGGGTATCGTCACCGAGGAAGATACTTGTAAAGAGAAAGCAACATGATAAGGGTTACTCATGTTAGGATATATTTTTCCCCCAGATGAAGGAACTTCATGAAGGGGGTTTCCCATACTATATAACTAACTCCCTCTAGATGAAACACCAGAGGTTAGATGGATGTCCTCCATGGGAAAAGCGTTCGTAGGAACTGTCATAGAAGAAGAAGGATAGATGGACAAGATGTAATAAGTATAATGATATCCCATTTGAGCACTTGCTCCTGAGAAATTAAAGATAGGATTGGATCCATAGGAAGTAATATTCCAACCTCCTACTGTAAGAGTTGGTTGAGGGATATGACTCCCACCAAACAAAAAAGGAGTATAAGGAGGCATCATGCCTCCATACCCAAGACTAGGATTCACTTAAGAAGACAAGAAAGAGGATGGAAAGTGCGAAGACATGTCCAACATACCATGAGAAAAATGTTATAGGCCCAAGGTATTGGCTGAGTATCATGATTCAGCGTACCACTCAAAAATACAAAACGATTCATCCCCATGGTATGAGAAAAGGTCATGGTTTGGGTAGCGCTAACTGAGGGAGTCACGGGGGATCCACTAACCATAGAAATGAAAACTCACAACACAATACAAAATACTAAGGCCAACTAATAATCAGTGAGCACACCAAACTAAAGAAAAAAAGGTCAATATTCACATAAACAAGATATAGTGGTTGAAAGGGGCCTCCCTCACTAAAGTAAGTATGCCTCACCCGAGAGGGGCCTGAGACTCCATTCAAAACATTGGAGATATCATAATCAATTATAAGGGCCCTCGTGGGCTTAACAACACAGTCGGTTAGATCCCCCTGGAGAGGTAATCCTACATAAAGGTTGTGTGTTTTCCGACCCTTATTTGATTCAGGGTACCTGTAGAATAACCCATGCAAGTAACCTATGTGGCTACCTATGTCCAGCAACTAAATCCACCATGATATAACCAATGCATAGGCGAACAGTCATAAGTCAGGTCCACCATATGGGTAGGGTAAAAAATCCTGAAATCTCAAAAGCATCGCCTCTCACAGAGGTAAATGTACTAGCAAGACCCCCATATACGAATATATCCCTAGAAATGTCTCTGACGCTAAGAAGGTATTGGAGGGATATCTCCTCAACTAACTTCACACGACCTCGTGCTTAACTCCGGTGTGAGCGGAGCCTCTTGAAGTCACCAATTATACAATGGATTTCACCACTCCTTTATTTAGACACATATGTTGAGCTTAATAGCCTTCGAGAAGTTTACTCACAAAATCCTATTCCAAGGCTATAAATCTTAAGTTAGTTTGTGCACCCTGAAAAATAAAACCATTTCTAATCAATTTTAAATTTATTAGTGTTACTTTTAGTGGATTTGTTTATTCAAAATATGTGGTCGTGAAACTGATGATGTTATGACTCAATAAGTAAAAGAAATGAATATGAATATAATGCAAAGTCCTAACTTCAATTCTCAACAAATGATAAGCTTTTCAAAATGCAATTTTCAATTTAACTCTACGATTTCAAATTATATGAAATATTTCCATACATGTATCAAGATCAATAATAAGAACCCAAAAGATCAAATGCCATAATGCGAAATGTATATTTTTGTATTTTCAATATAAAGAAATGAAAATGCAATGACTGAACAACATCTTGATATATAAACCCTACTATAAGAAGAAAGAGACAAACCAAGTAGGATATCAAGAAGGAAAAACCCATCCCAAGATGCAAGGACAACCAATGAAAAAAAATGATGAGAAAGAAAAACCGCCCGAAAATTCAACCAAAGGAAGTTTCTCTATCAATCTACAAGAACTTAACAGTCATGACAGAGATCCAAGAAAAATCAACAACCATCAAAACTTACCCAATAAACACCAAACTCAGCAATCAAGCAAACAAGGATGATGTACGTGACTATTCAGGAGAAAACCACGTATATACGCTCCCTACATAAATAAATCTAGCGTATGTACTCATTTGTTAAGGGAAAACCCACATATATGTATTGAAACACTACCAGGTTAAGGATAAGGCCAAAAAACTCAGACTAAAAATGAAAATAGGCTATCAATCAATTAGATGACAAGAAACTCAAGATAACCGAGAGCAATCAAAGGATAAAAACACTCCAAACCCCAAAAAGAAGATTATTTCCCCAGAATGGTTGCCAATTATGTTATGAGGAAAATCACTCTATGGCATGGGGTAAACCGCATTATACATAAATGACTACATAAATCATCTNAAAAACATCTTCTTCTTGATATGATAAGTAATATTTATTTTCTGTACATTATCATTCTTAGGAGCACCAACTCCCTTTGAGGCTACCACCTCTATTTTACAAGTTGCGGCTAGAAGGAAGCACCAACTCTCTGGTTTCTCTAGCACCCACTAGAAGGAAGCACCAACTCCCTAGTTTCTCTAGCACACACTAGAAGGAAGCACCAACTCCCTGAGTGTTCCAACACCAACTGGATGGAAACACCAACTTCCAGTTACACAGGCACCAACCTATATAATAGAGAACAATAGTTCTCACTTGCACCACCCTGCCACCCTAGTTTTCCTGGCTACAACCAGATGGAAGCTACAAATACTTGTGTTCAAGCACCCACTTGAAACTCTGAGGAAAATAGTCCTCCCTATCACCTCCCTACCACCCTAGTTTTTATGGCTACAACCAGATGGAAGCTACAACTCTCTGTGTTCAAGAACCCACTTGAAACTCTGAGGACAATAGTCCTCCCTATCACCTCCCTACCACCCTAGTTTTTATGGCTGCAACCAGATGGAAGCTACAACTCTTTGTGTTCAAGCACCCACTTGAAACTCTGAGCACAACAGTCCTCCCTACCACCCTAAAATATAAATCTTTACTTTTCATGAATTTATCATAGTGATACAACATTTACTTATGGATTACCAGTCTCATCACTGCTCTGCTCTGCCTGCATCAATGTCTCTTTGCACGCCTTTCTTGCGATTTTTGTTCTTCTGCCTTTTATACTCTGTGTGCCATGTCCATTATATGCGCTATGCCTCTTATGTGTGCTTCAGCTCCTATGCATAGCATGCTTCTACCCACATGAATAACTCTCAACAGAAGCAATGACTTCATTCTATGCGTTGTGCCTCTTATATACTCTTCTAGTCCTCTGCACAACCAACTTCCCACATGCAGAAAACTATTAAAGAGCCATGCCTCACTTCTCTCTTCTACATAACATTCACACACCGAGTCCTCTTCCAGATCATCCACGCAACTCGTCATCTTTTTTGGCGGTTATATTGAGTTTGTTTGTCATCAGTGCTTATCCTGAGATACTTTTCCTTCTATGGCAGTGCGACTCTTCGTCTTCATTGTCACAGTTGAGTTTATCCTCTTTTTTGCAGTTACAGACTTCGACACTTTTCCATCTGTCAATTATCTCTATGATGAGTCTTTATTCCACTAGAAGTTACCTCAAGACTCTTTAGCTCCTCTGGCGAGCACCTTGATATTCTTTGAATTCTCTGGCAGATGCAATCAGTCATTTTCTACAGTTACAATCAGTCTGTCTCGACAGTTACAGAGAGAACCTTCGTGCGCTCATCCCTTTAGCACCTTTTATCTTCTTGAGAAAACATCACAATGCGCGCTAGCTTTTCTTATTGATCCCCTTCCTTTCACGTGACCACTGGCAGTGACCAGGGGCTGATCACTTTAGGACTTCATGTTTCGGGTAATTTGTCATGAGTCACCCCAACTCCAAAGTGGAGCCTAGCGATGTGCTAGCTCCTCCCTCGACATAACCTTGGGTGATGAGCTCATGTGACCATGCAATTGCGGGTGCATCCATCGACGGTTTGAGATAAACCCGCTTTTCGCCCCACAATTAACTATGTGCCTCCACACGTCCTTTCTCCAAAAATGTTGTTTCAATTGTGGCTCGCTCATGAAACATTAAGGCCCAATCATGTTCTAGCCCCACAATGGAGAACGATTGTTGATCCCACAATCTTGACGGTTCTCCTGAACAGACGGTTCAGATTTTTCCTCTCAAGTCTGTGGACCAGATCTCGCCTTCCTAAATCAACGACTGAGATTTACTTCATGATCTAGGTTCTGGGAGTTTCAAATCTCAAGCCCTGTTGTTGTTGACTTGATATCTTCCAATATGGAAGATCTTCTGACATCTGTCCTCTTCAATTGATGCTCAGGGTTTCCTCCATGAGTCCAGCCTTCAGGACTTTCAATTCTCAAACTTTGCTTGCTCCCGGGGCATTTCACCTGGAGTCCATGATCCAATGACACGTGTCCCTCTTGGATCAATGGTCGAGATCTCTTTCAAGTCTCCTGACTTAGAATATTTCAATTCTCAAGCTTCATGCTCTCCCAGAATTCTTTTAGCTAGAGTCCATAAATTCCTACCATGTGTCCTCCTCGAATCAACGGTCCTCATTCACTTCAGGACTTCAACACTTCAACTCTTCACAACTTCGGCCCTTCGGCCTTTCATCACTTCAACCTTTGGGACTTCAAAACTCTATCCTTCGCGTTGGTGGTGAAACTCCCAAAGTAAAACTGTTGCAGTGACTTCACTTACTTACGTCACTTGATGATGTGTCATGAGCCTAGTAGTTGTCACATGTCACTTGGATTTGTGATTTTCACATACTTGAAGTGTCGAATCAACTTGACACTTGTCATTGTCTGATTGTGCCACATGTCCTTGCTGACGTAGTCTACCACATGTCCATGCTAATGTGGTATGCCACATGTCCTTGAGGACGATATTTGGTGACGTAATCTGCTGACGTAGATCTCCCTGATCTAACAGTCATCCTCTGATCTCCAGATCTGACGGTCCTTATTCATTTCAGATTTTCGGGCTTTGAGTTTTTCAAATCTCAACCTTTCGAGGGCGTAACCTCCTCGCATATTTTTATTCAAAGTAAATGCTATTCATTAATTCAAGATCTTAGATCAACGGCTCGATCTATCTGCAATGCAATTTTTCTATCTTATCTTGTCCTTCCACTCGAAATTGATCTGACGACTGATGAAACTTCGCATTCCGGGGATTTCAAATCTCAAACTTTCCTGAGTGTAACCTCCTCGCATATTTAGACCTGAACTAAATGTTGTTCATCAATCATGTTCTCAGATTGACGACTCGATCTTTCTACGATGCAAATCTTTTGGCTTATCCTATCCTTCCACTTTAAAACAAACTGACCACTGATGTTTATTCCAGCTCTCCAGCTCTCCAGACTTCGGGTACTTAGGTCTCAAACTGAGAAACTTTCAAAGTGGTTTTCTCCATATTTGTGGATCGTGTGCCACCTGTCAGTCTTAATGATGGATGGTCCTTGCTTACTTCAGGACTTTGAAAGGTTTTCTCTCCTATGATCATCAAAGGCTTAAACTTCATGCATCTATCTCTGGATCAAACGACTGTTGATCCTTCACGCTCAGATTCAATTACTGATATTTTTTCTCCTCTTTTGTGCACTCCACTTGTCTAGACAGTCATTTGACGACCACTGTCGCTCCTCCTCCTGAGCTTTCTAATCACTCTGAATTAGAAGGTTTTCTAAGTGTTCAAAGGTCTCAACCTTTACTCCTCCTGCGATTGCTTCTCTTGGACCTCGACTACACTTCTAAAAAGAACAAAGCACTATCTCTTCTTATCTTTGATCTCCGCATACTGTTCGCTCCTCCTCCTAAGCTTACATTTCTTTTCTGAGCTTTGATCTCTGCATACTCATGCTATTCCTCCTGAGCTTTGATTTTCATATTGTTCGCTTCTTCTCTTGAACTTATGCTTTCCCTGTTTTCCATCATTGTTTCTTTCCTCATTGTTGCTTTTCTTGCCTATAAACATACCATCATTGATGTTGTTCTTGCCATCGATGACAAGCACACTCTACCTATAAACATGCCAACAATGAATGACATGATACAAAGGAGGAAACGAGTGTCACGAGTAAGAAATTGGTTCCAGCAGTGGAACATATCTATGCTCAATGCAAGGAGGTGCATGCATGATATGGACACTCAGGGGAATGTTTCCTCATAGGGTACAAGGTTTCAAGCTGCAAAGGATATAAAAAAGGCTCTACTTGGATGATGATGCAAACTATTGAGATAATAGGATTATAATATGAAAGAGGGAACCAACAATAGGCTTAATACTGCAAGAAAGAGAATGAGATGAAATTACAACTTAACTTCAACTTCAATGAATGTCCCTTTTCATGCATTCAGTCCCCTAGGCTTGAAAAAGTATAAAACAATACCCATGAGAACTCTTCTAGACACTAGTAACTAGAGTATTACTTTTTCGAGATTAGTCTACTTGGTATGAAAATGGGTTAAAATTACACCAAATAGATGTCCTTTCATATCCAATTAACGAGTGTGAAAGAGACAAGTTCACTCGACAATCTTTTCTCTTTTTGAGAGTTGAAAAAGAGCTTAATCAAGACTCGGGAATGTTGTTTTAAGAAACATATCATGGGGGAGGCCAGGGCTCCCATGCAGGACTTCTGTAGAAAGTCAACAACTCACAAATAGCTGACACAAGCTTGGGAAAACTCAAATCTTTCCAAGTCGAGGAGCATAAAATACTTGCAGAGGTTACCTTATCTATAATATATCGAAGAATTCCCCTTATCTGGAAGGTGTAGAGGAAGGAAGTTGAGGCTCTACAAGATCATTCCAATCAAAAGAAACCACCCTAGGACTTGGAGGGAGTGTACTCAAAGAGAGTGGAATTCTCCCTTGTTCAGAAGGTACAAGACTAGAAATGCTAAGGACATGGTTGAAAGACGCATCACCCCCCAAAAGAAGAGTGGGATTGACCAAAGATTGCATCGAGAATGTCACTTCATTAGAATTTTCACTCTTCAAGAGAAGAGTGGGATCGACCGAAGATTGTATCAACACGAGCACTTCTTCAACCGTTGGTTGAATATGATGTGAGACAACAAGGTTAAGAGATGCATCACCCCCAAAAATAGGAGTGGTGTCGGTCAAATATTGCATCGACACGACTGCTAGTTGAACAGGATGCAAGACAACATGGTAAAGAAACACACCACCCATTAAAAGAAGAGTGGTGTCAGCCGAATATTGCATCGTCACAACTGTTGTATCAACCAAAGAAGGATTAGAATGTTGGGAAACCAAAGATGACTCAGAACCTGAAGGGCCCCCAGGAAAGTACCATGCTTCTTGTACCACAACAATAGCAGGGCACAAACGAGTAAGGTGATATCCTTTGCAAAGACTACAAAGAAACTTGGGCTTATGTCTTACACATATAGGATACTTAATCATATGAATTCCCCCATCATGACTTGTAGTGGCTAGTGACATGCTCCCAACATGACTTGTAGAGGCTAGTAACAAATCTCTAACATGACTTGCAGAGGTTGGTGATGAATTCCCAACATGACTATCATATTTTGGTGACGAACCTTCAACATGAATAGCAGAGTTTGATGATGAATCCCCAACATGACTAGAAGAGGTTGGTGATGTATGTGCAGTGTGACTATATTTTTTACCCCAACATGACTTGCAATGACTGATTGTTGGTCTTCAACATGACTTGCAGAGGTTGTCCACCAATCTTCAACATGACTAGCAGAGGTTGGTGATATAATGCCAGTATGACTTGCAGTGACTGGACTGGCAGCGATTGGTTGTGGCATTTGAGACCAAGGTTCTGGGAAAGACTGGTTTTTAGAAATTGCAGGCCAGGAAGGGTTCTAGTATACACCATGGCCTTGTCTAGTTGGAAAGTATCCTCCTCCAAACTAATTCATAAAGGGTTGTAAGGGTATCGTCACCGAGGAAGATACTTGTAAAGAGAAAGCAACATGATAAGGGTTACTCATGTTAGGATATATTTTTCCCCCAGATGAAGGAACTTCATGAAGGGGGTTTCCCATACTATATAACTAACTCCCTCTAGATGAAACACCAGAGGTTAGATGGATGTCCTCCATGGGAAAAGCGTTCGTAGGAACTGTCATAGAAGAAGAAGGATAGATGGACAAGATGTAATAAGTATAATGATATCCCATTTGAGCACTTGCTCCTGAGAAATTAAAGATAGGATTGGATCCATAGGAAGTAATATTCCAACCTCCTACTGTAAGAGTTGGTTGAGGGATATGACTCCCACCAAACAAAAAAGGAGTATAAGGAGGCATCATGCCTCCATACCCAAGACTAGGATTCACTTAAGAAGACAAGAAAGAGGATGGAAAGTGCGAAGACATGTCCAACATACCATGAGAAAAATGTTATAGGCCCAAGGTATTGGCTGAGTATCATGATTCAGCGTACCACTCAAAAATACAAAACGATTCATCCCCATGGTATGAGAAAAGGTCATGGTTTGGGTAGCGCTAACTGAGGGAGTCACGGGGGATCCACTAACCATAGAAATGAAAACTCACAACACAATACAAAATACTAAGGCCAACTAATAATCAGTGAGCACACCAAACTAAAGAAAAAAAGGTCAATATTCACATAAACAAGATATAGTGGTTGAAAGGGGCCTCCCTCACTAAAGTAAGTATGCCTCACCCGAGAGGGGCCTGAGACTCCATTCAAAACATTGGAGATATCATAATCAATTATAAGGGCCCTCGTGGGCTTAACAACACAGTCGGTTAGATCCCCCTGGAGAGGTAATCCTACATAAAGGTTGTGTGTTTTCCGACCCTTATTTGATTCAGGGTACCTGTAGAATAACCCATGCAAGTAACCTATGTGGCTACCTATGTCCAGCAACTAAATCCACCATGATATAACCAATGCATAGGCGAACAGTCATAAGTCAGGTCCACCATATGGGTAGGGTAAAAAATCCTGAAATCTCAAAAGCATCGCCTCTCACAGAGGTAAATGTACTAGCAAGACCCCCATATACGAATATATCCCTAGAAATGTCTCTGACGCTAAGAAGGTATTGGAGGGATATCTCCTCAACTAACTTCACACGACCTCGTGCTTAACTCCGGTGTGAGCGGAGCCTCTTGAAGTCACCAATTATACAATGGATTTCACCACTCCTTTATTTAGACACATATGTTGAGCTTAATAGCCTTCGAGAAGTTTACTCACAAAATCCTATTCCAAGGCTATAAATCTTAAGTTAGTTTGTGCACCCTGAAAAATAAAACCATTTCTAATCAATTTTAAATTTATTAGTGTTACTTTTAGTGGATTTGTTTATTCAAAATATGTGGTCGTGAAACTGATGATGTTATGACTCAATAAGTAAAAGAAATGAATATGAATATAATGCAAAGTCCTAACTTCAATTCTCAACAAATGATAAGCTTTTCAAAATGCAATTTTCAATTTAACTCTACGATTTCAAATTATATGAAATATTTCCATACATGTATCAAGATCAATAATAAGAACCCAAAAGATCAAATGCCATAATGCGAAATGTATATTTTTGTATTTTCAATATAAAGAAATGAAAATGCAATGACTGAACAACATCTTGATATATAAACCCTACTATAAGAAGAAAGAGACAAACCAAGTAGGATATCAAGAAGGAAAAACCCATCCCAAGATGCAAGGACAACCAATGAAAAAAAATGATGAGAAAGAAAAACCGCCCGAAAATTCAACCAAAGGAAGTTTCTCTATCAATCTACAAGAACTTAACAGTCATGACAGAGATCCAAGAAAAATCAACAACCATCAAAACTTACCCAATAAACACCAAACTCAGCAATCAAGCAAACAAGGATGATGTACGTGACTATTCAGGAGAAAACCACGTATATACGCTCCCTACATAAATAAATCTAGCGTATGTACTCATTTGTTAAGGGAAAACCCACATATATGTATTGAAACACTACCAGGTTAAGGATAAGGCCAAAAAACTCAGACTAAAAATGAAAATAGGCTATCAATCAATTAGATGACAAGAAACTCAAGATAACCGAGAGCAATCAAAGGATAAAAACACTCCAAACCCCAAAAAGAAGATTATTTCCCCAGAATGGTTGCCAATTATGTTATGAGGAAAATCACTCTATGGCATGGGGTAAACCGCATTATACATAAATGACTACATAAATCATCTCTAATATCAAATTTATGCTATATAAAAAGTATGCTAACAAGACAAGACAAATATCCTACCGCAAATGGGGCGGTTCGATGAAGTCTACCGTTGAGCACTTGAATCAAATCTATATACCTGCAACTTATCATGAACAACCAAGATACACAAGCATATGGTGATAATATATAAATTTAGCACATATAATAGCATAATCCATCCAATATTGTAAAAATATGCCCATGGAATAATAATTCAAAATATTTTTCAAGACATTAATTGAATGAGAAAATAATATTTCTATTAGAATATAATCAAGTGTATGAATGACAAAATTCAATACGACACGTTCAAAGCCCCGAAACTAAGTCCCTTCGGTTGGGCCTCCGCTGCTTCAATCCTCCACCAAAGACAAGCTCATATAAGAGACAATGAGATTCTCCATCAAATGGGAAGCTTGGGGATGAACAATGAGTTAATTAAAAGGACAAGGGATGCAAACTCAATATGAAGTGAATGATTCTCTAGAGTAACTTTGCTCTCAAAGTTGGTTGAATTCTTATTCTCTTTCCACATCTTGGATATGGCCATTTAAATCCTTCAAATGGAACCGAAGGGCGAGTTAAAACGTTTAGATTATATGGAAGGTCAAGAATCATGGATCTCATGACCTTGACATGACCCACCATTACAATTTGGGAACAAAACTTCGATGTATCTTGTGAGACTTTAATGGTGCAGCACACCTCATATTCTATAGTAATTAGGACATGTATATGTGGAAAAATATGTTTTAGCTCTAGGAATTGCAAAAAGAGACTTCAAGTATGCATAGATAAATGGAAAAAGGCCTTGAGCAAGTTACGTAGGGGTGAGGCATATCTTGCCATAACATGACGAAAAACTCACCAAGGAGTTGCAAAACAAGCTCAAGGACTTTAGGGTTGAAGAGAACCCGAGAGAAAGAGTTTGTTGCTAACCTTCTATGAAAACAGTGGAGTGCTATAGAGAAGGAAACATGATAAAGAATTTAGACTAAATACCTACATTGATGGCTATGAGATTAGTAATGTTATGCTAGATCTAGGGTCTAACGTCAACATCTTACCAAAGACTTTAAGAATCCCGTAATTGTCCAAGCTTGTCTATTCTCCCATTTAGTTGTGAATGGCCAATCAATATTGTATCTATTCGGTTGGGAGAATACAAAATGTTTAAGTGGACTTAGATGGATTCAATATAGTGGTTGATTTCGAGGTTATAAAAATCATGGGGGAAAAGAATTATACCCAAATTTGTTGGGAATTGATTGGGCTTATGAAATTTATGTTTTCATTGACCTTAGAAAGAAATCACGACTTTTGAATTGGATGGTATGAAGGTAACCCAACCATTATACCCATATCAGGGTCCTCGCTATACAGATTTGGTAGAGGGGAATATGGAAGAGGATGCCCTAGATCATATTTATACTTTGATTGCAGGAAAGTGTGTGGACTATAGTAACCCGACTGCAGATGGCTCGGTAAGTCAATGTAGTATTCAACTTGTAGGTGAATATTCTGAGGTCTCTTTCAAAAATTGGAAACATGGAAGATATGAGAACTTTTCATGGTGTTGCACGACTATCCGGCGTCTAGGTGGATTGCATCGAGAGAGTTAAGAAAACCCTATTTTATGATGGCACTTCATATTTATGTATATTTCTTTCTCAGTTAGAGGATAAAGTCATTCCATAGAAAAGAATTATGGTACTTGATGTTACTTTAATATCCTCGTCTACTAGATGGTGGGCCACCCACAAAGATATTTAATCTTCCTGGGATGAAGCAAAGCATTCCATCCAACATATCTTTATTACGCCATGAAGTTACTTCGAATCCATAAAAACAACTTTGGAAACATATGATGGGATTTCATATTTGAGGGATCATGGGGTGCCACTTTGTATTTAGTTATGGGAAGTTGTGCAACTGCCTTCTCAATTGTCGGTGCATCAATTTATTCATTCCACGCCCAGGACAAATTCCTGAGTAAGCATGGTATATCCATGAGAAGCAGTGTAGGATTTGTTGGGAAATCATCAATGATAGTTTTGTCGAAGACTTGTTATTCTCATTTAGTCCAGCAGAAATCACTTTATGCTTTGCAGAAATTAGTAAATACCCGCTTTTACATTACAGTGAAGTTAAAAGCCTATACATCCTCCTAGTGTATGTCCTAAATGAGTACCTTCTTCATCATAGTCTTTACCCACCCTTTGCTCGACTACTTGCAGTCTGTCTTACTATTGATAGAAACCTAGAATATCTTGATGACCTTGAGGAACTTAGAAATATGAAATTTTAATAAGAAGGGTCTAGAGGGGTTAAATATACTATCCTTTTAGGAATCTGAAGGGATTAGGGAGGTTAAATATAGTATCTCAGAGGTTGTTAGTAGTTCCTATACCAAACCCTTGAAGTTGTGGAAAATCAATATAAGAACTAATGAGCATCCTATTCTAGCATCCATTGGAGACTATTGGGATGAACAAACCATGACAAATATACAAACTCTCTTGTGGGAATATGAGGATTTGTTTCCTACAAAATTTTCTGAATTAAAAGGCATTAAGGGAGATTTAGGGGAGATGAGGATAAAGTTAAAGCCTAAATCAAGACTAGTCAAGCATAGTCCATATTGGATAAATGCCATATTCAAAGAGAAAGTGAAGAAGGATATTGATAGGATGCTCCCAGATGGGTTAATTTTCCCCATCGATAAGGCTGAATGGATCAGTCATATCATGATACAAACCAAGAAAGGTACATATTGTTAGCGATCAAATAATTCATTCTGAAATTTGTTTAAAAAATGATGCCTCATCTTGTGGAAGACTTTTGACTGCCTTCTCAAGCTCTAAAAACAGATCTTAAAGTACCAATGGAAAGCTTAGGATTTCTAGATGTCAATCGACTATTCAAGTGTGTAAAATAGACTCTCCACGGCTTAGAAATTGGATTTTTCCCAAGGCCATTTTCATTTAAAAAATCTGCGCTTTCAACAACTATTCCGCCTTGAACTTTGCTAGTTAGCCGTTAAAAGATTCGCTTTTCAACAACTAAAGGGTTGGATTCAGGAAAAAAGAGATGGTGAAACCGCAGACAGGGTAGACAAGTCGTATTTTCGCCTAGATCCAAGTTTTCTTAATCAAACGCCTGGAGGAGGGTTTCTAAAGATGCATAATAATTAAATACATCAGATTTAAGGTTTTATCTTGATGTATGATATGTTTAAGAAGGTGGAAAAATTGGTGACCTAGTTTATTTGCAAAAAACTGTTTTTTTTGCCAAAGGTGGAAAATTCGAATTATTTCACTTCCTATGAAGATTCAT
>SNQJ01S0085539.1:45497-62204 GCA_010110895.2 Picea sitchensis | reverse complement strand
AAGCCATTTCCACACATTTTCAGTTAAATTATAAACAAGCACTTCATTACCACACCCATATGTGATGATTACCAAATCTCTCATTCCTTTAAAATCAAACCATAAACGATCATAATGCATTTCTCCCTTTCTCTTAAAATCTTCCATAACAAATGGTGGTAGCCTTGCAGTCTATGTGAAACCCAATGTGTGGGTCTCAAACTCCAATATAATAATATCAAAGTCATTGACAACATCGAATATGCATGTACCTAGAAGCACCCATGACCCACAACTAAACAGATGATCGCCTCTGTTAGCATTAGGCACATCCTCTACCGGTGACATCTCCAACAACATGTTCATATAAGCCACATGATCCACATCTCTATCCGTATCAACCGCATCATCCAATGTATCAGCCACATCATCCACATCCACATCCGTATCAACCACATCATCCAACGTATCAGCCACATCATCCACATCCTCTAACGTATCAGCATCATTCTCGAACATGTCAGCCAAATCCTCCACATCTATATCAACCCCATCCTCCAACACATCAGCCACATCCTCCACATCTTCAAATGTATCAACAGCATCCTCGAACATGTCATCCAAATCCTCCACATCCTCCACAACCTCCAACGCATCAGCCACATCCTCAACGTCAGTATCAAACTCCTCATCACTATCAAACACATCGTCCTCCAGACGATAGATCTCCAGATCCTCTAACGGCAACGGCATGAAAATGGATGTCATGTTTTGAATGTTGAAAGCTACGATGCCATGTCTCAAAGAATTTTCATCCCTAGCCTTACAGTACAAGAAATCCTTGTGAATAAAAATCCTCATCGGTTCCAACGTCCTGGTTTCCCTCAAATTCAAATTCCTGTGGTAGGTGTCTAACTGTACTCCACGACTTCAAACATGAATCATAGATTTTTACTCTCTCTTTGTTCCCCGACTTTTCCATCACTATCACTTTATATGTGTCACCATTGTGGTCGAGGCCCTCCCCTGACATGAGGGTGATGGCCTTAATAGTACTATATTTTATTCTAGGAAGTTTTAATGACGTTCCTGTAAGAGGATTGGAGACAATCTGGGTTTTTTTGACGCGACCGTCAAAATGCTCGAGGGTCACCAAGACAAGGCTTGTGAACGATCCGTGGTTCAATGAATTATGGATGTTCAATAAATTGAATTTTTCCCATAAGAAGTCAATGGAGAATCTTTTCCAGGTGTTTGTGAAGGGGGGATCAAGAGCAATGAGAGGTGCATGTGCTATGAAAGGATTCACAGCGAGGAGAGCGTGGAAATATAGAGTGTGGTCAGAATGGGGCATTTCCTTTCCCCTGGCGGTGTACTAGGTGGATCCTCACCTCAGTTTACCTCACAGGTGGGACATGAGGAGGGGTGAGGGTATCTCGGGGTATAGGGCACATAGCTGAGTGACCAGGGAGTTCCAAAGATGGTGAGGGAGAGATCTGAGATTTGAGAGAGGGAGAATGCTCCCATTCTTAGAGGCTAGTGCATAAGAAAGGTGGAGAGGAGATGGGTTGTGACATGACATGCAGGTCATCGAGCGCGTGCGTGGGACATCCATATTGAGTGCTCGGAAGGGTGGAGGCATTGGACCTTAAATGCCGAGGTGATGTGCTGGGGGGATAGGTCTCGTCATATACCAATCAACTGGTGGTCTGGCCAGGTGGCCTCCCCATGGATTGTCCACTAACATTTCCATGAAACACCCCATCCGGGGGCCGATCTTTGATGTTAGCGATTTATATTCAAGCTATCACAAAGGGATGAGAGGAGGTGGAGGAGGGTGAGCATGAAAAGTCCTCTTCCTTCAGATCAACACCATGATTTGCCAACAAGTCGACTATTTGGTTGGCCAATATTCTGATGTGGGAAGGTAATATTACCCAATTAGGTTGAAGAATGGATTTGATTCTAAGGAGTCCATTCATAAGTCTCCAGCTGGGGGAGATTTTTTCTGGGTCTGCCCCATGCAGGAGATGACCAAGGAGATGGATGGAAATTTGTGAATCTCCTTCAACAATGATGGGGAAGAGCTCATGATCTTTAGCTGCTTGTAGACCTCTGAGGAGTCCCCAGATTTCCACTGCGTTGTTGGTGTTGTGCCCCAGTTTCCCCCCTACAATGTGGAGGATTCATCCTTTGGTGTTGCAAATGACTGTTGGGTATCATGTCGGTCTTAGATTTTGTTTGGAGGCTCCATCGAAATTCAGTTTATGGTACCCTGTTTCTGGTGTCTCCCATTTTGTGGCGCTAGGATTGCGGTGTGCTTTACTTTCCAGGAAGGTTGGCAAGGAGTGTAAATGAAGTTGCCAATCGTCGAGGATGATGCGCTCATTTGTTGGGAAATTCTAGTCCTGGTCAGTCCATGGGTGGAGAAGGAGTGTTTCTCTGATGTTGGAGTGAATAAAGGCCCAAACCTCCTACTAGTTTTTGGTGACTCTTTTGAAGATACAACGATTCCTTTCCTTACAGATTTTCCAGAGGATGAAGCCTAGTAAGAGTCGCCATATTTTGTTGAGGATAGGTGGTTGAAAAATTGAGGTGCACCATCTTGCTAAATTTTCTGGTATGCCTATTCGATTTTTGTTCGTAGTTCTCATGAGGCTAGTGTCGTGGTCCCAAATATCCGAACTGTAGGAACAAAGATTTAGGAGGTGATTTTGTGTTTCTTCCTCTGAACCACATAGATGACACCAAGAAGGGCCAATCAATCCCCATTTCCTTAAGTTATCCCATGTGAGAATTATGTTGTGGGAAGTTAGCCAGAGGAAAGTGACGATTTTTGGCCAAGAGTTTGTCTCCTAGATTTTGCTCTAGACTTCCTCTGTTGGTAATGAACCATGTCCCTCTTTGAGTCGGTAGGCCTCTTAAATGTTGAAAGTGCCTATGGAAGTATGTACCCATCTGAGGATGTCGTTCCCTTGTTGGTTTAGAATTTTCCTTGTGTCCATATGAGCTAGCAATGGTTGGATGTTTATTTCGCTGGGGATGTTCAAGGCCTTGTGGGTGTTTTTCCAGGTGCGCCAGATATCCCCATTTCATGATAAGTTCCAATAATTTTCTACTTTAATAAGGCCTGCTTCTTTCGTGTGAGAGATGAGGGTGTTAATTATCGAATTTGTTTGTAGGGCTGGGAGTTGTTGGCAAGAGTCACTCCAGAAGAGGGTTGAAGTTTCTCTTTGCAGTCCCTAGAAAGAGTGGTCTGTAATGAGTCCCCTGTTATTTCTAGCTGCATTCCAGATGCGTGATCCAGGAATTTTCCTATTCCATCTGATGAGTTCTCTTTCCGGGGTTGTGGGGGTATTTTTTTTCCTCCAAAGGCAGGCCCAGAGGTTGTGGGGGTATAATTTTTCCTCCAAAGGCAGGCCCAGAGGTTGTGGGGTCGCTTTAACCATTTCCACCAAATTTTCGCACTGAGTACCTTGTTGAGGAGGGTGGGGTCTCTAAGGCCGAGGCCCCCTTCTTTATTTGGTTTGCACATTTTTTGCTAGCTTACAAGGTTTATTTTTCTTCCTTCATTAGTGCCCTGCCAGAGAAATTTCCTTTGTATTTTTCTCAGGGTAGTGAGGATGAAGTTCAGAGTTTCCAGGGCTGAGAAGCTATAGACCGGTAGAGCTTGAAGTACAGACTTAAGGAGGATGAGGTAGCTAGGCATATTGAGGGAGAGGAAGGTCCACAATGAGAGATGTTTGTGGAATTTGGAGAGAAGGGACTCCCAGGATAGATTTCTTAGCAGATTATATATAAGGGGGATTACTAGATAGGTGGAAGGAAGGGTACTATGAGTGAAACCTAGTAGAAGTGTGACATGGTTTTGAATCTCCGGAGGTGTATTGAAAAAGAAGACCTATGATTTGGAAAGGTTCACCTCCATACCCGAGGCTTCGCAGAAGAGGGTGATGATGGATTTGATGTGGATGGATTCTCTAGTTGTGGGCACTCCCATTAAGAGTAGATCATCTATGAACTGACTGTATGAAATGGGGGGCGAGAACCCATGGGGGGTGAGACCGGAGAAGGGTTGATCTGAAATGGCGTCTTTGATGGTGCGACTCAGTCCTTCCGCCATGATAATGAAGAGGAAGGGGGAGATTGGGTCCCCTTGTCTTATGCCTCTGGAAGAAAGGAAAGTTCTTGAGGGAACTTCATTGATTAGGATGGAAAGCAAGGTTGAAGAGCTGAGGTTGATTATCCAGGAGATCCAATTGGGTTCAAAGACAAAGGTAAGGAGAGTAGATTTTAAGTAATTCCAACTTAATTTATCAAAATCTTTTGAGAGATCCAGTTTGAGGAGCATACCTGGGGATTTTTTTGAGTGGAGCGAGTGGATGACTTTGTGTGCCAAGATGACACTATCAAAAATTTGATTGCCTTCCACATACCTGGATTGTTCCTGCGAAATTATGAACGGTAAAATGGGTTTGAGACGAGTAGCGATGATCTTCGTGAGGAGTTTGTAGATGACATTGCAGAGGAAAATGGGTCGGAAGTGCGAGGGGGAAGTGGTGTGGTTTTCCTTGGGAATGAGTGTGAGGCAGGTGGCATTGAGGGTTTGAAGGACTTGTCCTAATCTTCTTGAGTCCTCAATTATTTTCCATACACCTGTTCGGATGATGCTCCAGCAGTGGTGGAAGAAATTTGGAGTGAACCCATCCGGCCTTGGAGCTTTACCTATAGGGGTATCCCTGAGGGCTTGATCCACCTCCTCCTAAATTATTGGTCTCATTAGGGCCTCATTCTACTCTTTGGTCAACTCCTTGGGAATTTTCTTGAGGATGGTCTCAATTGCACGGGACCAATCTATAGGGGGTTCTGAGAGAAGGTTTTTATAGTAGGAGAGCATTTCCTTTTCAATGTCAACGTGTTGTTGAATTTTTCGTTCCTTGATCTAAGATTAGGTGGGTAATGTGAGTTGATTGGCTCCTTTGGATCATATATCTATGGAATAATTTGGTATTTCTTTCACAATATTTTAACCATTGGATTCGAGATTTTTGTCTCCAAAGGATTTCCTCCTGCTCCCTTCTTTCATCCAGTTGGTTATTCAGATGGGTTTCCTGGTTTTTGAGGGAGTCTGTGAGGCCATACTATCTGATTTGTTGTTGGAGGCTTTGAATTTGCTGGTTGAGGTTATCCTGTGCTTGAAAAATATTGTCAAAGGTGGATTTGTTCCAAGCTTTTAGATGTTATTTGAGATTTTTGAGTCGCTGTTGGAATATGTACATAGGAGTCTCTATGTGGATAGTTGCCTCTTTCCACCACGACCTGATATTAGCTTGGAATTCTGGGTGTGTAAGCTAGAATTTCTCAAAGAGAAAAGGATTTCTACCAAGAGTGTCACTTATGTTAATACTGAGGAGGATCGGCCAGTGATCTAAGCCCAAAGAGTCAACGATCATGGCATTCCAGGCTAGTCCATCCGGCATTACGACTTCTGATATGATGAAGCGATCGAGTCTACAGGAGACCTGTTGAGCCCCCAAGAACCTATTGGACCATGTGAAGGGTTTGTTGTATGTACTAACATTGATAAGATTTCGGGTTTCTATGAAGCGATTGAAGTGCTCGCTGTCACTTCTCAGAGTGTGTGTGCCCCTCTTTTCTTCCTCCAGGCTTGTTATTATGTTGAAGTCTCCCCTAAGAATCCATCTATGGGGGCTAATGTGATCAGCTAACCAATCCAAGTGATCGAGGAAGGATTCCTTGTCGCCTGCTTTAGTGGGGTCATATACATTTGTAATGTAACCGAGTTTGTTTGAGGCAATGAGGCGAAAATATGCGGTGATGGTCCATTTGGAGGTGAAGAATCCATCCAACAGAACTGTGGATGGATTCCAAAGCATCGCTAGATATCCCGCGACACCCTTTACATCAATTTCCACGTGTTGGTCTTACTTCCATCATTTTTGAAGCATAGAAGAGGCCTCCTCTCCCGTGAATTTTGTTTCCTAGAATATAAGAATATATGGATAATCTTTCTTGATTCTCTCTTGGAGCATAACTTGTTTTTTTTTGGCATTTAGGGCCCTTATATTCCATGATAGCATCTTCATGAGGATGATGGGGGTTGGAGAGGGGGGAAGTTGTATGAGATCAGTTGTATCTGACCCGAGTTGACGAGGATGTTCCCGTCATCTTGAATTAGTTGATGCTTTGGTTTTTGGTAGCAACCCGCACTCCTCGGAGCACGCGATCGCTCTCACCAGGACCTTCTCCTCCCTCGGCCTGAAGAGTTAAATCACTCTTCTATCTCCTTTTTGGGAAATCTACACCCACAGTTCACTCCGCGCAATCCTCCTTTTCTTCCCTCGGAGGATCGAAACTTCGTGGCTTCGCGAGTTCACGAATTCTCAATATACTCACGAGTCTCCGAGACCCGATGTATCAACCTCACTGACTTTCTTCTTCCACTATCGGGACTTCGCTGTGTCGTGACTTCGCTATTCGTGACCCTATCCTCTTGGTGTTCCAACCTCTGATACCCGAGGTGCCGAAGTGCCGAGACTTGCGATCTCGCTTCCTCACGACTTCGCCACTCGCACCACCAAATGTCTTCTACCTCGACTCCCGATGTCCGAGATGTCGAACCTCCGATGGCTATGCCACCTGTCTCCCACTATCACCTATGGCCCACTCTTCTTACGTATTTGTCAGAATGTCGTTCCTCACACTCTTGCGACTTCCGTGGCATAAGGTTAGGCTCTTACCTCACGAACTCCCGATGTGTCGATCCACGAGTAGAACTATGNCCTACACTGTTTCCTTCTTGCACCTCAGCAAGATCCAGTAAGCCTCTGCTTCACGAAATATCCTTAGAGAAATTCGTCCGTCCGTTATTTCTTGTTAAATCCCCGAAATGACGAACTGTTCTTCCACAAAACCTCATCACCCTACGCGCAAACTTGTGGCAGTCCTTGTAACCTTGATGGCACAACTTCCTCACTTGTCCTTCGACGAACTTCGAGGATTTACCCCTCCTGAGATTCAACGACTTCAATTCCCTTAGGAAGAATTTCTTGCACGCACTCCTTGCGGCAATTCTTCAAAACACGCTAAGTGTTGAAGTCTTCAATCCTGTGCACTCCTGTAGCAGAATCCTTCAATTTCTTTCCTCGGAATCGCAACTCTGAGTCTTCGTCTAGCCTGTGCATGCCTTTCACGGCTCCGGTGCCAACTCTGCACTCTCGAAGAGATGAGAACAAAAGTTATCTCTAAGTAACCCCTGCAGTCATGCACTCCTTGCGGACAATTTCAACTGCACTCCCTGCAGGAATCCTCTGGTTCACTTAGAAAAACAATTGAAACCTCATTCACTCTTCCTCTCCTCCAGACTTCCGTTTCGAAACATGAAATCACATGCACAGCATATACAAAGCAAATGCATAACCAGAAAACAGACATTCATGAGCATAGCATAAACACACAGAGAATAGACACATAACCATGGAATTGAATCAAAGTTTTCTTCTATTAATTCAATATCTATACATGGATGTTCTCTACACAGTTCTCTGCTTGCTCTCCTGAATGAATATCTGAATTATGTTACAATGTACAAAGGAGGGTGTCTATATATGTTTTCCCCCTCGAGCTCTAAAGCTATCAAATCTACAATTAACTATTCTATCTACCAACATTAATTCTATTAAATTTCGTCTATCTACTTAAGGACAAGAGCTTATCCGCTCAAGTTCCATTACATATACAAGGTGCACTTCATTAAATCCACACATTAATGTTTGGCGCAACAATATCAAGGTGCCTTCAAAATTTGTGCTGGCGTTGTCCAACTGTCTTCCGCTTCATGCTGGCTCGCTTGATGTGTTCGGGATGCTCCTGCATCATACTCCTCGGCTTGAAAATATTCATGGGCTCCTATCCATGAGCTCCTGCATGGTCTGTCCATGCTTCTGTATCATTGCTTAATTCTCCCAGCTGGCATCTTCCACTGGGTGATTCTTCCACTTTACCAGGTACTCGAAATACTGCTTGCACCTGGTCTTCTTACCCACTCGCTTGTCCAGTATGCACTCCATCTGTGGCTTTTCTGCTACTGGTAATTGTTTCTGCCATTGGATCACTGGTTCCTCAGTTCCAATTTCTTCTTCTTCAGCTCTGTAGGGGTATAAATCCGAAACATTAAATATCATAGATATCCCGATGCCATCCGCCAACTTAATCTCATATGCATTTTCTCCGAATTTCTTCAGGACTTTGCAAGGTCCAATTTTCTTCATTTTCAGCTAATTATATGTTCCTCTTGGGAACCTTTCCTTCATCAGATGTGCCAAAACCAGATCACCAACTTCAAACTGAAGTTGTCTCTTCTGCTGGTCGGCTTTGCGCTTATACTCTTGATTTGAGTCTGTCAATCACTGCTTCACCTTGCTGTGAAGTTCTTGCATTGCTTCAGCAAATTCTTTTGCGCTCGCACTGCTAGTCGCAGTCTATTCTGACTCCCTGAGTTTAGAAACTCCCCTTGATTGTGTCCCATACACAATCTGAAATGGACTTTTTCCTGCAGTTCGATTCACAGAATCATTGTACGCAAACTATCCCTGTGGAAATATATTGTCCCAGCTACCATAGTGCTCTGTCACCAAGCTCCTCAGTAAATCTCCCAGACTCCTATTGACCACCTCTGTCTGTCCATCTTTCCGCAGATGATAAGCTGAACTAAACGCCAAGTTAGTCCCCAGCTTCTTCCATAAGGTCCTCCAAAAATTCCCTATGAATTTGGTGTCCCTGTCCGAGACTATGCTTCTCGGTAATCCATGAAGTCTAACAACCTCTTTGAAAAACAAATTCACGATGTGGGTCGCATCGCTGGTCTTATGGCATGGTATAAAATGTGCCATCTTCGAAAACCTATCCACTACCACAAAGATGGAATCAACACCTCTCTGCGTTCTCGAAAAACCCAATACAAAATCCATGCTTATCGCTTCCCATGGTCTCTCTGATATGGGCAATGGCTGATAAAAACCTGTGTTCTACTTCCTCCCTTTTGAATGTTGACAAATTATGCATCTGTCAACAAACCTTTTGACATCTTCTCGCATGCCTGGCCAAAAATATGATTCGCTTAGCTTTGCAAATGTTTTGTCATGGCCAAAATGTCCTGCCAAGCCTCCGTTGTGCTTTTCTTTGACCAAGTTCTTCCTCATGGAGCAAATTGGAATACACAGTTGATTTCCTCTGAACAACAATCCTTACTGGATCATGTAGTCTATCCATGGGCTCCGATCCCTGAGAACTAGATTCTCAGCTGCTTCATACGCTTCTCTGAAGTCTGCATCTCCAGCGTACATGTCCTTCAGATTTTCAAAACCCAATGTTTTGACTCGGAACTCCTGTAGCAACAAACATTTTCTGCTCAAAGCATCAACCAATTTGTTAGCAGTCCCCGAAATATGTTTGATCACAAACATGAAATTCTTCATATACTCTACCCATTTTGCATGTTTCTAATTAAACTTCTCCTATTGACTCACAAACTGCAATGCATGATTATCACTGTACAATATAAATTCTTTTGGGATCAAGTAATGCCTCCATTTTTTCAATGCCTAGATGATAGCATAAAATTCTTTATCATACATGGAGTATTTTAGCTTTGCTTCATCCAACTTCTCGCTGAAATATGCAACCGGCCTGGCATCCTGACTCAAGACCCCTCCTACGGCATATCCACTCGCATCACATTTCACTTGAAATGTCTTCTTGAAGTCCGACAACACCAACACTGGTCGTTCTGTTATCTTTCGCTTCAATAGATTGAAGCTTTTCTCAGCCTCTACTGTCCAATGAAAAAATTTATGCCGCTTCTTAATTGTGTCCATCATTGCTGCGCTAATCCCACTGAAATTCTTGATGAACTTTCGACAGAAACTAGCCAAACCATGGAAACTTCTCACCTCGAAAACATTTCTCGGTGATGGCCAATTCTTGTTCACTTCCACTTTACTCGGATCCATCTTCAACTCATTTGCCAAAATAACAAAACCCAAATAAATGAGCTCTGTCTTCATGAATGAGGACTTCTTCATGTTGATCAACAACTTCTCCTGCTGTAGCTTCCTCATCACAATGGCCAAATGTTTCAAATGTTCATCCTTGGTCTTGCTGAAAATTAGTATATCGTCCAGATATACGACAACAAACTTGCTGATGAATTCCCTCAGGACTTCATTCATCAGCCTCATGAATGTGCTCGGCGCATTTGTCAAGCCAAACGGCATGACCAGCCATTCGTACAAACCTTCGTTTGTTTTGAATGTTGTCTTCCACTCATCACCTTCCCTCATGCGAATCTGATGATATCCGCTCTTCAGATCTATCTTCGAAAAATAATTTGCCCCACTCAGGCAATCCATCAGATCATCCATTCTCAGCAGTGGAAATCTGTACCTGATGGTAATTTTGTTGATCACTCTGGAATCAGTACACATTCTCCATCCTCCGTCTTTCTTCGGACTCAATACCGTTGGAACGACACATGGACTCAAGCTTTCTCTGACCAATCCTTTATCCAGTAGCTCCTGTACCTACCTCTTGACTTATTCATTTTCCTGTGGAATCAACATGTACACTGCCTTGTTTGGAAAACTTGCTCCTGGTATGAGATCTATGTGATGAATCACACTCCTCATCGGTGGCAACGAACGAGGTAATTCGTCCACTATGATGTCAGCGAACTCTTCCAGCAATTCCTGAATCTCAACTGGTAAGTCGTCCACTTTTGTGCTAGTCGGGACAATTCTCGGTTTCCTGACCACAAAGAATTGTGGATCTTCCTTCTTCTCCATCTCTGTGAGAAGCTCCTTCCCACTCATGAGAAGTATCGTGTTTCTTACTTCCGGCTTCACTTCTTTATCCTTTATCGGAATCAATCTGTGTGTACTCCCATCCTTCTCCAAAGTGTATGTGTTCATCCTCCCATCATGAACCACATTTCTGTCATATTGCCATGGTCTACCCACCAATACATGACATACATTCATGGGAATGACATCACATAAGATCTTATCCTTATATTCCCCCATCTTGATTTCAACTAAACATTGTTTAGTGACACTCACCTGATGCCCCTTCTGTAGCCATGAAACTTTATATGGACTCGGGTGATCAATTGTCTCCAGCTCCAACTTATCCACCATCTCTGTCGAAACGAGATTGTCGGTGCTTCCGCTATCCACAATGACCTTGCATTTCCAGCCCTTGGTCTTACAAGTTGTTCTGAACAATCTGGTCCTCTGGGCTATGTCCTCCACCTCTTTCTCAGGTGTCAAAAGAACCTTGTGCACCGTCAGTGACTTCCCACTTCCGATGTCTTCATTCTCAACATCACACCTCTGCGCTTCAGCGATGTGAGCTTCTCCAGCGTCCTTTTTCTTCTCTGGACACTCAAATGATTTGTGCCCATTCTGTCCACATGTAAAACATGTGATAACTCCACCTCGGCCTCTTCCTCTACCTCTGGTACGAGGAATGGTGTTTACGTCAGCATAATCTCCTCGCTAATCATTATGTTGTCCTCTCGGCTCAACATGTGGCCCTCGCTGTGAGGTCCCACCTCTTTCAACTTTACCCTGAGGTATTTTCCACTCCTCCTTGGGTTTCTGATATTTCTCCTGGGCAACTTCTTTGCCTCTGGGCTGACTTCTACCTCGCCCTCGCTGAATTTTCTTACGGCTCAGCTTCTCATCGGCTTTCAAAGCCATCTGATAAGCATCCTCCACCGTCCTGATGGTAACCATGCTTAACTCATCCTGAATGTCATATCTCAGACCATTCAGATATCTGGCAACCTTCTCATCATCGCTCTCCCGATGACCTGCTCGGATATTGAGCTTGTAGAACTCTTCGGTGTACTCCTTCACTGTCGTCAACTTCTGTCTCAGGTTCTGCATTCGCCTGAACAGTGTGATCTGATAATCCCTTGGGATGAATTTTTCCTTCATCTTAGCAATCATTCGATCCCAGCTTTTAATCTTTTGCTTGCCTTTGGAACGTCTATCTGCCTGTGGCTCGTCCCACCACAACGCTGCATGTCCCTTCAATTTAGTGACAGCATGCCTTACCTTCTTGTCCTCTTCGATATCTTTATAATCGAAGTAGGTGTCAAGAGCCCTGATCCATTCCAACAACTCTTCTGTATCCAGACTTCCTTCATACACTGGAATATCCATCTTCGTCTTCGAACTCATTCTCGAAATGGCTTTGATAAACCGCTCGGTCGATGCATCCTCTACTGTGACCTCTTCTTCATGTCCAGCTTCCTCTTCAACTTCGGAATCACTGAGATCCCCTGCACCAACTGTGCATCTCTGCGCTGCCTACATGTCTTCAAGCCTTGCTCGAAGATCACGCATTTGCCTTTCCATTTCTGGATTTCCAGCTGGCCTGCCTCTTCTTTGCGCATCCCTGTCCTCCGAACCAGGTGATTGCCTTTCTCTTCTGGGCGGCATGGTGAACTCTTCTTCTCCGCTTCAGAAAGCAAAGATATTCCCGCACTGATACCACTTGGTAGAAACCCACACTCCTCGGAGCACGCGATCGCTCTCACCAGGACCTTCTCCTCCATCGGCCCGAAGAGTTAAATCACTCTTCTATTTCCTTTTTGGGAAATATGCACCCACATTTCACTCTGCGCAATCCTCCTTTTCTTCCCTCGGAGGATCGAAACTTTGCGGCTTTGCGAGTTCACGGATTCTCAATATACTCACGAGTCTCCGAGACCCGATGTATCAACCTCACTGACTTTCTTCTTCCGCTATCGGGACTTCGCTGTGTCGCAAATTCGCTATTCGTGACCCTATCCTCTTGGTGTTCCAACCTCCAATACCCGAGGTACCGAAGTGCCGAGACTTGCGATCTCGCTTCCTCGCGACTTCACCACTCGCACCACCGAATGTCTTCTACCTCAACTCCCGATGTCCGAGACGCCGAACCTCCGATGGCTATGCCACCTGTCTCCCACTATCACCTGTGGCCCACTCTTCTTACGTATTTGTCGGAATGTCATTCCTCACACTCTTGCGACTTCCGTGGCATAAGGTTAGGCTCTTACCTCACGAACTCTCGATGTGCCGATCCACGAGAATAACTACGCTCCTCGCGGTCTTGATTAACGGCTCCTGCCTTTCCGAGCTTCGAACCTCTTCCGCTCCTGCACTGTTGCCTTCTTGCGCCTCGACAAGATCTAGTAAGCCTCTGCTTCGCGAAATATCCTTAGAGAAATTCGTTCGTCCGTTTTTTCTCGTTAAATCCCCGAAATGATGAACTGTTCTTCCACAAAACCTCGTCACCCTGCGCGCAAACTTGCGGCAGTCCTTGTAACCTTGGAGGCACAACTTCCTCACTTGTCCTTCGACGAACTTCAAGGATTTACCCCTCCTGAGCTTCGACGACTTCAATGCCCTCATGAATAAGTTCTTCCACGCACCCCTTGCGACAATTATTCAAAATACGCTAAGTGTTGAAGTCTTCAATCCTGCGCACTCCTGCAGCAGAATCCTTCAATTTCTTTCCTCAGAATCGCAACTATGAGTCTTCGTCTAGACTGCGCATGCCTTGCACGGCTCTGGTGCCAACTCTGCACTCTCGAAGAGATGAGAACAAAAGCTATCTCTAAGTAAACCCTGCAGTCACGCACTCCTTGCGAACAATTTCAACTGCACTCCCTGCAGGAATCCTCTGGTTCACTTAGAAAAACAATTGAAACCTCATTCACTCTTCCTCTCCTCCAGACTTTCGTTTCGAAACCTGAAATCACATGCACAACATATACAAAGCAAATGCATAACCAGAAAACAGACATCCATGAGCATAGCATAAACACACAGAGAATAGACACATAACCATGGAATTGAATCAAAGTTTTCTTCTATTAATTCAATATCTGTACATGGATGTTCTCTACACGGTTCTCTGCTTGCTCTTCTTGCTCTCCTGAATGAATATCTGAATTATGTTACAATGTACAAAGGAGGGTGTCTATATCTGTTTTCCCTCTCGAGCTCTAAAGCTATCAAATCTACAATTAACTATTCTATCTACCAACATTTATTCTATTAAATGTCGTCTATCTACTTAAGGACGAGAGCTTATCTACTCAAGGTCCATTACATATACAAGGTGCGCTTCATTAAATCCACACATTAATGTTTGGCACAACAATATCAAGGTGTCTTCAAAATTTGTGCTAGCACTTTCCAACTATCTTCCACTTCATGCTGGCTTGCTTGATGTGTTCGGGATGCTCCTGCATCAGTTTTCGACTTCTTCTTTTTTCATCCTTTGTAGGTTTGTGTGGATCCTTTGATTTTCCCTTTTGAATTCCAAGGTTCATGTTGGCTTTGGTTGATCCTCCTACCGAGGACTTAAGAAAGACTTTATGCACTTTATGCAACTAGTCTAGTGGTATGGTGTATAGTTATTGCTTACGATAATCTTTCTCCAGGTGTGCCATATCAATGTCTTCCAACTCCTGATCTTCTAGGTCTGTGTCTGGATCTCCTATTTCCGAACCGAGTGTGGCGGGAAGGGAAGCGTCAGAGGATAGTGGTTGAGAGGAATCTGGGCCTAAATGTTCAAGATTCATTGTTCTTTGGCATTTAGCAGGGTCGGTCTGTGGTGTCATTGAGGAGGAAGATATGTCTGCTGGTGTTTGAAGGACCTCAAAGGAGTTCTTATTTGAGGGTCGAGGGGGGGCTTGGGGGGGTGCCTTTTGGCTTGATGTTTGCGCTTTCCTGTGAAGGGGATGTAACCATCCTTAGATTTGTCGAGGTCTTTCGCACAGGGTTTGGTGGGATTATTTAAGGGGAATTCACGGAAGAGGTGTTCGTGCTCATGGAATTTTCTACAGCGAAAGGGGATGTGCTCATAGTCGAGTGTTTGGGACCATTCGTCATCCTTGTAATCCAGAGTGATAGCTCCTGGGAGGGGTTTGGATATATTCAAGTAAACGCATATACGGGCATAGGCTATGTACCTTCTTTGTTTTTTGGATTCTGAAGCTTTGGCATAGGCTGAACCGTTCTATCCAGAAGCAGAGGAAGAGGCCGACCAGGTTGTAGAAATAAGGTCCTCCTTCAAAGATCCGATTTATGTCTTCTAGATTATGCAAGATGATGGTAAAAAATCCTTTTGATCCGAGTTGGAGGTCATAGTGGCCGTTAGGCTTCCACAGTGTTGGATCCATTTGATTAGATCTTTTTCCGAGGTCCATAGCCCTAAAAACTTTCCTATCAGAGCAAAATCCCTGAGGTATTGTTTTTGGTCATCTATTCTGGGAGAGCTGATAATGTATTTTGGAGCAATCGGGTCTTGCAAAATGCATTTGCACGGTTCCCAGTTGCGACTAATTTTGGTGTGGTTTACAGCTGAATCAATGTCCATTGGCTTTTCCTTCGACATCTCTTCCTCCAATAAAATCTTTTGCATTCCTTTCGAGAGCTCGAAGTTCGGTCTTTTCATGTGGTAGGAGCCCTTCTCCTTAGCGGTGACAGAACTGTAGGAGGGGGCCTAGGGATCCCCTCCCTCGGCCTCCATGGCCACAGTAGTTAAGAGGGGCAGTGTGCGTCTGGTTCAAGGTGTAGAACCCTAGTGGACCACGAAAAAAAATCATAATTTGTTTCAATTTTTTTTATGCATTCATGGGATATTAAAGAATACCTTTAATTTCATTAAATATTAATAAATACCTCCCAAAATTCTTTTGTCAAACCCCCCTCCCAATAAATCTTTCAAATTAAAAAAATATCATTTCTACTAGATACCCATTTTTATATCCGCCAATACCTATAAACCCTAGATATCCTACAACCCCCACTATACCTATAATATATATTAACACCATTTTTTACAATTTTAAACCCCATTAATGAATGAAGTTGGAATCCTTACTACTTTCATTCACTAGTAGTACCTCATAAATGGGTCCTGTGCCTGAAGAGATTGCTGAAAGGTTTTTCCTCTCTAGCAAGCAAAAACAAACATTTTAACAGGAAGGAGATTTTTATTCACTCATTTAAAATGGGCTAATTAATTTGCTAAATTAGTGATTTACTTGAAGCATATTAATTTGCTAAATTTTTCATCTCAAAAATAAATATTAAGATACTTATTAAATCAAATAGTTATTTTCATACCTTAAATGACTAATAAAGTATGAACTTTTAACATAGTGGTAAATTATACATTATTCACACATATACATTATATTAAAAAAAATAAACAAAACTATTGGATAAACAATCTATCATTAATCTATTTAATCTTCATATCAAGTCTAGGTTCAAAGGCAAAAATAGATGGAAAATCCAGAGATCTATTCATTGGAACCCATCTAGGAAGCCATCTCCACACATTTTCACTTAAAATATAAACAAGCACTTCATTACCACACCCATATGTGATGATTACCAAATCTCTCATTCCGTTAAAATCAAACCATAAACGATCATAATACATTTGTTCCTTTCTCTTAAAATCTTCTTCCTTTCTCTTAAAATCTTCCATAACAGAGGGTGGTATCCTTGCAATCTCTGTGAAACTCAATGTGTGGGTCTCAAACTCCAATATAATAATATCAAAGCCATTGACAACATCGAATATGCATGTACCTAGAAGCACTCGTGACCCACAACTGAACAGATGATCGCGCCTGTT
>SNQJ01S0085539.1:27914-44818 GCA_010110895.2 Picea sitchensis | reverse complement strand
ACCAATCATGTGTCACCTACTCATCGACTATGAATCATCAATATGTACCAACATCATCAACTATACACCTCATGTATGTGCCAACTCATCAACTACTTGTCTCAACCATGTACCCAACATGTACCTTAACCAAAATCCCTCATGAATTTCATCATCCAAATATGATTTGTAACTCTTTAATAGACCTGGTGTATATGATCACATACTTGCAAACCTTCCTTAACTTTAACAAAAAGAGACTAGCATTTTCATCAAAATTTTCTTTAGTCTCACATGACTAGTTTTGGATTAGTCAATAGCCCTAACTTGAAATAATCATAATTGTCTACCAATAATGAATAAATATCTGAAACTGATACATAATGTTCTTCAGTATTTTTTATGCAATTCCTCTAGGTGTCACTACTTGGAACCTCTCAGAAAAGGAGTTATAGCAAAAATGGTATACCTTGCTGAATTATAGCTTATTCTAGAGAGTGACCTTGTAGAGCATGCCCCACACAAAATATTTGTTGAATATATCTGAAAATATTACAAATAATACTACAGAATGTAGTTTAACCAACACATTTGTTCTTACTGAATTTGGATCTATTATGAAGAAGTTATGACGTTTTTACCCGAAACACCTTAGAAAGCATCATCAAAAGAATTTATCCTTCCTTGAGTTGCCAGGGCTGAGAAGGTATAGACCGGTAGATCTTGAAGTACAGACTTAAGTAGGATGAGGTGGCCAGGTAGATTGAGGGAGAGGAAGGTCCACAACGAGAGATGTTTGCGGAATTTGGAGAGAAGGGACTCCCAGGAAAGATTTCTTAGAAGATTATATATAAGGGGGATTACTATATAGGTGGAAGGAAGGGTACTATGAGTGAAACCCAGTAGAAGTGTGAGATGGTTTTGAATCTCCGGAGGTGTATTGAAAAAGAAGACCTGTGATTTGGAAAGGTTCACCTCCATACTCGAGGCTTCGTAGAAGAGGGTGATGATTGATTTGATGTGGATGGATTCTCTAGCTGTGGGCACTCCCATTAAGAGTAGATCATCTATGAACTGATTGTGTGAAATGGGGGGCGAGAACCCATGGGGGGTGAGACCAGAGAGGGGTTGATCTGAAATGGCTTCTTTGATGGTGCAACTGAGTCCTTCCGCCATGATAATGAAGAGGAAGGGGGAGATTGGGTCCCCTTGTCTTATGCCTCTTGAAGAAAGGAAAGGTCTTGAGGGAACTTCATTGATTAGGATGGAAAACAAGGTTGAAGAGATGAGGTTGATTATCCATGAGATCCAATTGGGTTCAAAGACAAAGGTAAGGAGAGTAGATTTTAAGTAATTCCAACTTAATTTATCAAAAGCTTTTGAGAGATCCAGTTTGAGGGCATACCTGGGGATTTTTTTGAGTGGAGCGAGTGGATGACTTCGTGTGCCAAGATGACACTATCAAAAATTTGCTTGCCTTCAACATACCTGGATTGTTCCTGCGAAATTATGAACGGTAAAATGGGTTTGAGACAAGTAGCGATGATCTTCGTGAGGAGTTTGTAGATGACATTGCAAAGGAAAATGGGTCAGAAGTGCGAGAGGGAAGTGGTGTGGTTTTCCTTGGGAATGAGTGTGAGGAAGGTGGCATTGAGGGCTTGAAGGACTTGACCTGATCTTCTTGAGTCCTCAATTATTTTCCATACACCTGTTTGGATGATGCTCCGGTAGTGGTGGAAGAAATCTGGAGTGAACCCATCCGACCTTGGAGCTTTACCTATAGGGGTATCCCTGAGGGCTTGATCCACCTCCTCCTAAATTATTGGTCTCATTAGGGCCTCATTCTACTCTTTGGTGAACTCCTTGGGAATGTTCTTGAGGATGGTCTCGATTGCACAGGACCAATCTATAGGGCGTTCTGAGAGAAGGTTTTTATAGTAGGAGAGCATTTCCTTTTCAATGTCAACGTGTTGTTGAATTTTTGTTCCTTGATATGAGATTAGGTGGGTAATGTGAGTTGATTGGCTCCTTTGGATCATATATCTATGGAATAATTTGGTATTTCTTTCACAATATTTTAACCATTGGATTCAAGATTTTTTCCTCCAAAGGATTTCCTCCTGCTCCCTTCTTTCATCCAGTTGGTTATTCAGATGGGCTTCCTGGGTTTTGAGGGAGTCTGTGAGGCCATGCTGTCTGATTTGTTGTTGGAGGCTTTGAATTTGTTGGTTGAGGTTATCCTGTAATTGAAAAATGTTGTCGAAGGTGGATTTGTTCCAAGCTTTTAGATGTTATTTGAGATTTTTGAGTTGTTGTTGGAATCTCTACATAGGATTCTCTATGTGGATAGTTGCCTCTTTCCACCACGACTTGATATTAGCTTGGAAGTCTGGGTGTGTAAGCCAAAATTTCTCAAAGAGAAAAGGATTTCTACCAAGAGTGTCACTTATGTTAATACTGAGGAGGATCGCCCAGTGATCTAAGCCCGAAGAGTCAACGATCGTGGAGTTCCAGGCTAGTTTATCCGGCATTACGACTTCCGAGATGATGAAGCGGTCGAGTCTACAGGAGACCTGTTGAGCCCCCAAGCACCTATTGGACCATGTGAAGGGTTTGTTATCTGTACTGACATTGATAAGATTTCAGGTTTCTATGAAACGATTGAAGTGCTCACTGTCACTTCTCAGAGTGTGTGTGCCCCCCTTTTTTCCCTCCAGGCTTGTTATTATGTTGAAGTCTCCCCTAAGAATCCATCTATGGGGGCTAATGTGATCGGCTAACCAATCCAAGTGATTGAGGAAGGATTCCTTGTCCCCTGCTTTAGTGGGGTCGTATACATTTGTAATGTAACCGAGTTTGTTTGAGGTAATGAGGCGAAAATATGCGGTGATGGTCAATTTGGAGGTGAAGAATCCATCTAGCAGAACTGTGGATGGATTCCAAAGCATCGCTAGATCATCCGCGACACCCTTTACATCGATTTCCACGTGTTGGTCTTGCTTCCATCATTTTTGAAGCATAGAAGAGGCCTCCTCTCCCATGCATTTTGTTTCCTACAATATAAGAATATATGGCTGATCTTTCTTGATTCTCTCTCGGAGCATAACTTGTTTTTTTTGGGCATTCAAGCCCCTTATATTCCATGATAGAATCTTCATGAGGATGATGGGGATTGGAGAGGGGAGAAGTTGTATGAGATCAGTTGTATCTGACCCGAGTTGAAGAGGATGTTCCCGACATCTTGAATTAGTTGATGCTTTGGTTTTCGACCTCTTTTTTTCTCATCCTTTGTAGGTTTGCGTGGATCCTTTGATGTTCCCTTTTGAATTCCAAGGTTCATGTTAGCTTGGGTTGATCCTCCTACCGAGGAATTAAGAAAGACTTTATGAACTTTATGCAATTGGTCTGGTGGTATGGTGTATAGTTGTTGCTTACGATAAGCTTGCTCCAGGTGTGCCATATCAATGCCTTCCAACTCCTGATCTTCCAGGTCTGTGTCTGGATCTCCTATTTTCGAACCGAGTGTGGCAGGAAGGGAAGCATCAGAGGATAGTGGTTGAGAGGAATCTAGGCCTAAATGTTCAAGATTCGTTGTTCTTTGGCATTTAGCAGGGTCAGTTTGTGGTGTCATTGAGGAGGAAGATATGTCTGCTGGGGTTTGAAGGACCTCAAAGGAGTTCTTATTTGAGGGTCCAGGGGGGGCTTGGGGGGGTTCCTTTTGGCTTGATGTCTGCGCTTTCCTATGAAGGGGATGTAACCATCCTTGGATTTGTTGAGGTCTTCCGCAAAGGGTTTGGTGGGATTATTTAAGGGGAATTCATGGAAGAGGTGTTCGTGCTCATGGAATTTTCTACAGCGAAAGGGGATGTGCTCATAGTTGAGTGTTTGGGACCATTCGTCATCCTTGTAATCCAGAGTGATAGCTCCTAGGAGGGGTTTGGATATATTCAAGTAAACGCATATACGGGTATAGGTTGTGTACCTTCTTTGTTTTTTGGATTTCGAAGCTTTGGCATAGGCTGAACCGTTCTGTCTAGAAGCAGAGGAAGAGGCCGACCGGGTTGTAGAAATAAGGTCCTCCTTCAAAGATCCGATTTTTGTCTTCCAGATTATGCAAGATGATGGTAAAAAATCCTTTTGATCCTAGTTGGAGGTCATAGTGGCCGTTAGGCTTCCACAATGTTGGATCCATTTGATTAGATCTTTTTCTGAGGTCCATAGCCCTAAAAAAATTCCTATCAGAGCAAAATCCTTGAGGTATTGTTTTTGGTCATCTATTATGGGAGAACTGATAATGTATTTTGGAGCATTTGGGGCATGCAGAATGCATTTGCATGGTTCCCAGGTGCGACTAATTTTGGTGTGTTTTACGGCTGGATCAATGTCCATTGGCTTTTCCTTCGACATCTCTTCCTCCAATAAAATCTTTTGCATGCCTTCCGAGAGCTCGAAGGTCGGTCTTTTCATGTGGTAGGAGCCCTGATCCTTAGCGATGACAGAACTGTAGGAGGGGGCCTAGGGATCCCCTCCCTCGGCCTCCATGGCAACAGTAGTTAAGAGGGGCAGCGTGCGTCTGGTTCAAGGCATAGAACCCTAGTGGACCACGGAAAAAAATCATAATTTGTTTCAATTTTCTTTATGCATTCATGGGATATTAAAGAATACCTTTAATTTCATTAAATATTAATAAATACCTCCCAAAATTCTTTTGTCAAACCCCCCTCCCAATAAATCTTTCAAATTAAAAAAACATCATTTCCCATTTTTATATCCGCCAATACCTATAAACCCTAGATATCCCACAACCCCCACTATACCTATAATATATATTGACTCCATTTTTAATAATTTTAAACCCCATTAATGAATGAAGTTGGAATCCCTACTACTTTCATTCACTAGTAGTACTCATAAATGGGTCCCGTGCCTAAGAGATTGTTGAAAGGTTTTTCCTCTTTAACAAGCAAAAGCAAACATTTTAACCGGAAGGAGACTTTTATTCACTCATTTAAAATGGGCTAATTAATTTGCTAAATTAATGATTTACTTGAAGCATATTAATTTGCTAAATTTTTCATCTCAAAAATAAATATTAAGATACTTATTAAATCAAATAGTTATTTTCATTCCTTAAATGACTAATAAAGTATGAACTTTTAACATAGTGGTAAATTCAAGCATGTACATTATATTGAAAAAAAACATTATATTGAAAAGAATAAACAAAACTATTGGATAATTAATCTATCATTAATCTATTTAATCTTCATATCAAGTCTAGGTTCATAGGCAAAAATAGATGGAAAATCCAGATATCTATTCATTGGAACCCATCTAGGAAGCCATCTCCACACATGTTCACTTAAAATATAAACAAGCAATTCATTACCACACCCATATGTGATGATTACCAAATCTCTCATTCCGTTAAAATCAAACCATAAACGATCATAATAAATTTGTTCCTTTCTCTTAAAATCTTCTTCCTTTCTCTTAAAATCTTCCATAACAGATGGTGGTATCCTTGCAATCTCTGTGAAACCCAATGTGTGGGTCTCAAACTCCAATATAATAATATCAAAGCCATTGACAACATCGAATATGCATGTACCTAGAAGCACTCGTGACCCACAACTGAACAGATGATCGCGCCTGTTAGCATGAGGCGCATCCTCTATCGGCGACATCGCCAACAACATGTTCCTATAAGTCTCATGATCGAAATCCGTATCCATATCAGTATCAACCACATCATCGAACGTATCAGCCACATCATCCACATCCTCTAACGTATCAGCAGCATCCTCGAACGTGTCAGCCAAATCCTCCACATCCGTATCAGCCACATCCTCGAACGTATCAGCAGCATCCTCGAATGTGTCAGCCACATCCTCCACATCCGTATCAGCCACATCCTCCACAACCTCCAACGCATCAGCCACATCCTCCACATCAGTGTCAAACTCCTCATCACTATCAAACAAATCGTCCTCCACACGATAGATCTCCAGATCCTCTAACGGCAACGGCGTGAAAATGGATGTCCCGTTTTGGATGTTGAAAGCTAGGATGCCGTGCCTCAAAGAATTTTCATCCCTAGCCTTACAGTACAAGAAATCCTCGTGAATAAAAATCCTCTTCGGTTCCAACGTCCTGGTTGCCCTCAAATTCAAATTCTGTGGCAGGTGTCCCGCTGTACTCCACGACTTCAAACACGAATCATAGATTTCTACTCTCTCTTCGTTCCCCGACTTTGCCACCGCTATCACTTTATATGTGTCTCCATTGTGGCCGTGGCCCTCCCCTGCCACGAGGCTGATGGCCTTAATACTACTATCTTTTATTCTAGGAAGTTCTAACGACGTTCCTGTAAGAGGATTGGAGACAGTATGGGTTTCTTTGACGCGACCCTCAAAATGCTCGAGGGTCACCAAGACAAGGCCTGCGGCCGATCCGTGGTTCAATGAATTGTGGATGTTCAGAAAATTGAATTTTTCCCATAAGAAGTCAACGAAGAATCTTTTCCAGGTGTTTGTGAAGAAGTTGTAAGCTATAAATTTCAATGATGTCGGGTCATCGCACAAAACAAGCCATGGTTTCCTGTTGGGAGGTGCCGCAACCCAATGATGAGTGGTGAATTTTGTGGATGAAAAGAGCGAATTCCATTCTTTACACACGGCGGAATATTCCCCTAAGCTTTCCAATGGAAACCAGCCCAGAGCGTCGTCCTTTAGATCGTTGGGCAATTGAAACCACCAAGTGGAGCACTCCATTTTTAATGAGCAGCAAAAAATTTGATTTTTATATAATTTACTGTCTGGAATGGGTGAAAGTTCCGGACTCGGATTAATTCTCAAATCTGAAAACTTTGATTTGTATACAGATTACTGTCTGGAATGGGTTAAAGCTCCGGACTCGGATTAATTCTCAGGTCTGAAAACATTGATCTTTATATAATTTCATGCCTGGAATGGGTTAAAGCTCCGATTGGTATTTATTTTCAAGTCTGTAAACTTCCATCTTTATATAATTTACTGTCTGGAATAGGTGAAAGCTCAAGACTGGGATTGTTTATCAGCTCTGCAAACAGAGAGAGGATGTCAAATGATATAAGAATCTATGGCTTATCGATGATGTCATTATATACTTAATCTTCGTGCACGTGCTCTTGTTACGAAAATAGTTGACGTTTCATTGTTGCAAATATTTATTTATAATTTTTAGATTACTATAGTATTAACATAATTAAACATAATTAGATAGTCAAACTTCGTATTCATTCCTCTAGGTTTACTGTTTTAATTGTTATAGCACTAGCGCAGCTGTTAACTCGCAGCCGTTAACTCGCAGTTGGTCAACGCCAAAGCTTACATGGCTAGCAGAGAAACGGGGCTATCTTAATACTTTAATATTTTTTAATCAGAGAGACGTGGCAATAAGTTAGTGAATACAGTAATTTTTAAACACGATTAAGTAAATGTAAAAAAGTAAACATATAAACATATAAACATTAACAGCTAGGAAGTTAATGGATGAAATCAGAGCCATTCATTTATTGTGACCACTAAAAATATTCTAAGCATATTTAATCTCATCTATAAAAAACGTATTAAAAACTAAAAACCTATTAAATGTGCCCATTATCAATATATGTACACCTTTTGACGTACAACATATTAAAATCTCTTATTGTTTCAATTATAATAATAATACAATAGAAGGATTCGAGATTAATTAAAAATAATAGAGAACCTTCTTGGATGATATGCCCTTAAAATGGTTATAAAAACATTGTTTGTGGAGAAGAGCCGGAGTCGTAGCCTTGTTGATTTGGGGCTGGAGAGCTTTCCTCAAACCAAACTTAGACCTTGAGAAGTGAAGCCCAAACTATGTCTATGTTGTGGTGATCTCTGTCTCCTCCCCCCAAAATAGAAGTGGAAATTGCCACAATTAATTATCTTTTAATATAATGAAGAACAATTAATTACCACTGATTACAAGTTAATTAATTAAGAAAAATTAATATGTATAAAACTAAACTCCTAATTGCCACTTTCGGTTTAAATTAATTATATGAATAGCAGGTGTCATTTTGGACACGTGTATTAATTGTTTCAGTTTAAATTAATTATATGAATAGCAGGTGTCATTTTGGACACGTGTATTAATTGTTTCAGAGATAACTGGAAGAGTTATCCATTATCCGTTGCATTAAACTTGAACTGCAAAATCTAGATTGCAAAATTCCGAAATAAATTTATTAGGTTTACGGTATTCGTATTAGGGTTTTAGAGTTAGGTGTTATTTGTATTAGGGTTAGGGTTTTAGAGTTAAGGTTAAAGAATATATGTAAATGTGTTTTAAAAATAAGGCCCATTATTAGGATACACCAAAATCTGCAACAACATTCCAATGGCAGCCATGCCAATAAAAATTCCTCATTTATTTCAGACCAGTTTGAGAACTCTCTTCGTGAGCAAAGTTCCTCTAAAAACATGAAAAATCGCAGTCACCGCACATAGAGACAAAGGGAATATATGCAATCAACTTTGTTGTGTGTGTCTTTATTGGGCTGACAAACCTTTTTATGTATATGAAATTAGGTCAAACGTTTCAAGTTATAAAGGAGTTTCAGGTTTGAGTGTTACAATTTTATCAACATATATGGAATGACTTTACCATAAGCATGACTGATTCATGGCTAAAAAGTTATTCTTTATTAAAATAAATAATAATTCAATTATAACTTTTAATTATGTGAATTTATGATTGATTCATTGCTAAAACGTTTTATTGTTTATTAAAATAAATAATAATTCAATTATAACTTTTAATTATGTGAATTTATAACTATCTTTTAATTTTTTAATTAAAACTTAAGACATCAAAAAAATCTTAAAATCCATTTTTATTTATCTTCATTATTTTTTTAGATTTAAAAAAAAGAATTTACTTATATACATGCCATGTTTAATCCGTACAGGAAGTGTTGAATTGAAACCCGTAATCTCATATTCTGTTGGTTTAATCCATCTAAATTGAAAATATCAATTCGTTAAAATGCATAAAACTATTTTCAGAGTTGAAGGACGGTTAGAAAATAGCCTTTAACAATATTCCCACAGTGGGCACTAGATTCTCGTTTCGAATTCATGAACGTTGAAGGACAGTAAGATGGTTCTTTCCGAGATGATTTTCCACGCCACCTCGTAGATGTATTTACCTTATATTTTTTTATATTTAAGTTTTATATATATTTATAAGAGTGGTTATTTATCATATAATTACATTAGTGTTTTATATATATATATTCTTTTATATGATTTTGTTTATATGGTATAGTTTTGTAATATTTTGGGATTTTGTAAAGTAAATTGTTTAAATTTTTAATCAAAATATAAATATTTTTGAATTGAAATTAGATTATTTAAAATAGTTGTTAAAAAATTAATCGTTCAATCCCTGAAACCTTGAAAAAAGGTTAATGGGTCCTTGAATCCTCTCTCATGCCTCAAGCATATGACCTCAGTCACGTCCTGGGTTCACCTTTCGAGCGCATCAAAATTTCGCGACTCAGGAGTCCACAATATAATACTCCTTTCTTTCCTGAAGTCCGAACTTGCAACTTCTCGGTTATGGATCAACGATTCAGATCACTCTATGATCCGATTGTTCTGATTATATTGAGGCGTCGTGAATCGAGAGTTCACAACTCTCGACTCTGAGTCACAACTTATTCCGCGCTTGAATTCCGAAGTGACGAAATTTGTTCACTAGGTCAACGACTCTCGCTGATCCAGATCCAACAGTCTCTATTCCTCGTGAGCTTATGAGTGTTGAAGAAAACTCATCCTTAACTTCCCGTTGATCTACAAGATCCAACGATGCTCAAAACTTCGACGATTCTTCCTCTGAGAATTTCTACCGTTTGTTCAAACTTCTCCAAGACTCCTACTCAAGTACTTTTTCGTGTCAACTCTTCTAAACTTTCTTTCTCATAGTTGACCTCGATCTTCGTCTCCCTTTGAACACTTCAAAGGTTCTACCCCTTCTGAGATTTGTTCTGCTGCAAACTCAAGGGTTCCAATAGGGTTCTAGCATGCACTCCTTGCGACATTCACAATAACCTCTGGTTATTAACCCTTCAACTCTGTGCAGTCCTTCCAGCAACAGTCCTTCAATATTTCATCTTGTTGGAAAAGCCTAAGACTCCAACCGCCTTGCGCACTCCTTGCATGACTCTGTGCTATACCTGCACTTCTACTGGCATGAAACAATAGTGTCCCTCTTGAACCTTTCTGAGATAAAACTCAGAATCCACGTCAACGCACTCTTTGCGGACTCTCACTGCACTCCTTGTGGGATTTCTCAGGAAGAGAAACAATTGAAACTTATACTCCTCTCACAAACTTCATACATTCAACATGAAATCACGAGCATACACATGCATAGCATCAAAACAAATGCATAATAGAGAATAAAAGAAAACAAAAAACATACCATTCAAATAGATGTAAACAGTAACCAAGGCAACCCCATGAAATGGAATCAAAGCATTCTTATATTAATTCTAGTGCTCCTATACATGGGTCCAATAGAAACAACTATATGCTTATGCAATCCTACAATATTTGTTCTTCTCTATGTTCTTTCTCTACAACTCTATAGCTTACAATTACAATGAGAGTGATCCTTCTAATACAATACATGCGAGGGAGATTTCTAGAGTTTTCCCTCCCACATCTCTAAGCTATCTAATCGAATTAAAAGCTACAACTACTTCACATTTACTATAATTAAATGCCTCCAACAAACATATGAGAGAAACTGCTCATGATCCATATTACAATTTCTAAAACATGAATGCGAATGCATCTTTTTAAATTATTTCATTAATGCCTTATCCTTTCAAATTCAAAACATTATCAAAATGTGCACTGGTGTATTTCCAATTGTCCCCCGCTTTGTTGACGTGCTTTTTTGGCTTTCTTACGATGCTCCTACATCATACTCCCTTGGATGAAAAGTTCATGAAATCTTGTTCATGAGCTCCTGCACCGTCTGCCCATGTTTATGGATCTCCGCTTCACTTTCCCAGCTGGCATCTTCAATCGGGTGTCCTTTCCATTTTATCAAATACTCAAAGTATTTCTTCCTTCGGGTCCTTTTGTTGACTCTCTGGTCAATGATTCTTTCCATCTACAGATTTTCAGCTACAAGTATCTGTCTGACCCACTAAACTTCTTTTTGATCCTCTTCTCCTACTTCAATTTCCCTGTAAGGATACAAATCTTCTACATTGAATATGGGTGATATTCTTACCCCATAGATAGAAATTCTATTTCATAAGAATTGGCCCCAAATTTCCTCAAAATCTTGCACGGCCCTATCTTCTTCATCTTCAGCTTATTGTATCTTCCCCTTGGGAATATTTCCTTTCTCAAGTGCGCTAAGACTAAATCTCCCACTTCAAACTGAAGTTCTATCCTATGTTAATCTTCTCTGTGTTTATATTCCTGGCTGGAATTCTTTAACCTTTCTTTGATCTGGTTGTGGAGCTCTTGCATCTCTTTTGCAAAGTCTTATGCTCCGACACTTCTAAATTCACTCTGCTCTAAGTCTCTTAATTCAAATACTCCTCTTGGATGCATTCCATACACTTTCTGGAATGGGCTCTGTCTCGTGCTCCTGTTAGGTGAGTTGTTATACGCAAATTCCACTTGTGGAAGAATCTGATCCCATTGACTGTGGTGTTCAATGACTAAACTCCTCAGTAAGTCTCCCAAGCTTTGATTTACTACCTTAGTGTGTCCACTTGTTTGAGGGTGATATGCTGAGCTAAAAGAAAAAATCGCCCCCATCTTCTTCCATAGGGTCCTCCAGAAACGACCAACAAATTTCGTATCCCTTTCTGAAACAATACTCTTGGGTAAGCTATGAAGTCTAACAACTTCTTTAAAAAACATATTTTCAAGGTGAGTTGCATCACTCATTTTCTGGCATGGAATGAAATGTGCCATATTAGAGAATCTACCGACCACCACGAATATGGAATCACACCCCCTCTGTGTCCTTGACAGTCCTAACACAAAATCCATGCTTACTGCATCTCACGACCTTTTTTGTATTGGCAATGGTTGATATAATCCTGTATTCTGTCTCTTTCCCTTTGCATGCTAGCAAATTCTGCATCTGTTGACAAACTTCTTAAAATGCGTCCTCATCCCTGGCTAATAATATGATCCATTCAGCTGTGCAAACATTTTATCATGGACGAAATGTCCAGCCAATCCCCCACTATGTTTTTCCTTCAGAAGATTCTCCCTCATAGAACTCTTCGGAATACACAACTGATTTCCCTTAAATAACAGTCCATCCTGAACCAAATACTCAATCCATTGGCTTCTATATCTAAGAAATGGATTCTCACATGCATCATACGCATCTTTAAAATATGGATCATCTATGTACAAGTCCTTAAGGTTATCAAAACCTAAGGTCCTCACATGAAACTCCTGTAGAATAAAACATTTCCTGCTCAATGCATCAACAACTGTTTTAGTAGTTCCAAAAACATGCTTTGTAAAAAAAGTAAAGTTATGCATATATTCAACCCATTTTGCATTCTTTAGGTTCAATTTCTCCTGTCGAGTTATGAATTGTAAAGCATGGTTGTCGCTATACAAGACAAACTCTTTCGGAACTAAGTAGTGTCTCCATTTCTTCAACGCTTGTATGATTGCATAAAATTCTTTTCATACGTGGATTATTTCATATTTGCTTTATTCAACTTCTCACTGAAGTATGCAATCGGATTGTTGTCCTTACTCAAGACTGATCCAATCGCAAATCCACTTGTGTCACATCTGACTTGGAATATTTTGTTTAAGTCAGGCGAAACTAGATCCGGCTGTCTAGTTATCTTATCTTTCAGCAACCTAAAACTTCTCTCAGCTTCCTCTGTCCAATGAAAATATTTGTGTCTTTTCTTGAATGTGTCCATCATTGGTGCATAAATTCCACTAAAATTTCTGATGAAATTCCTATAAAAAATGGCTAATCCATGGAAGCTTCTAACCTCAAAGATGTTCTTTGGTGATGGCCAATCCTTAATTGATTTTACCTTATCTGAATCCATCTTTAAATCATTCGAAGAGATCACGAATCCCAAATAAATGAGTTCTTTCTTCATGAAATATAACTTCTTCAAATTTGTCAGCAAATTCTCTTGCTACAATCTCTTCATCACTAGATTTAAATGTCTCAAGTGTTCCTCCTCAGTATTATTGAATATTAGTATATCATCAAGATACATAATCACAAACTTTCCAATGAAATCCTTCAAGACTTCATTCATCAATCCCATGAAAGTACTTGGTGCATTCGTCAAACCAAACGACATGACAAGCCATTCATATAGCCCTTCATTCATCTTGAATGTTTTCTTCCATTCATCACCTTCCCTCATTCGAATCTGATGATATCTGCTCTTCAAATCAATTTAAAAAAAAAACTTTGCCCCACTCAAGCAATCCATCAAGTCATTCATCCTGGGTAAAGGAAATATATACCTGATGGTGATTTTATTTATAGCCCTTGAGTCTGTAAACATTCTCCATCCACCATCTTGTTTTGGACTTAACGCTATTGGTACAGTGCATGGACTCAAGCTTTCTCTAACCAATCCTTTGTCCATCAAATCCTGGACTTTCTTCTTGACCTCTTCATTCTCCTGCAACGTCAATCTGTATGATGTCTTGTTTGGTAAAATCGCTCCAGGTAGAAGGTCAATGTGATGACTTATGCTCCTGATGGGTGGTAATGAACAAAGTAGAACATCCACCACTATATCAACGAAACTCTCCAGTAGTTCTTGAATTTCCTTCGGTAGATAAACTATCGAAGTACTTTTCAAAATGACTCTGGGTTTTCTCACTACAACAAACTGCATGCTTTCTTCTTTCTTGACTTCATCAAGAAGTTCCTTCCCACTCATGAGAAGTACAGTGCTACTTGTCTCTTCTTTCACCTTCTTGTGTTCAATTGATAGCAACATATGAGTTCTACCACTCTTCTCCAAGGTGTACATGTTTCTTCTCCCATCACGAACAACGTTTATGTCATATTACCATGGTCTACCCAACAAAAGATGACAAACATCCATGGGAATAACATCACATAAAATCTCATCCTTATATCCCCCTGTCTTAAACTCTACTAAACATTGTTTAGTGACTATTACCTGATGTCCTTTCTGCAACCACTAAACTTTGTATGGGATCAGATGTGAAATTGTCTCTAGTTCTATATTCTCCACCATTTATGTGGATACTAGATTATTTGTACTTCCACTATCCACTATCACCTTGCATACCCTATCCTTGGTCTTGGAAGCAGTTCTGAACAAACTGTTTCTTTGGACTAGATTATTTGCCTCTCTCTCTGGCTTCAAGAGAATTTTTCACATCATTAAGGATATTCTTCCTTCTGCATCTTATGCCTCAACATTTTGCCTTTGCGCTTCTGAAATGTGAGCTTTGCCTCCTCCATATATTTTTCTATCAGGGCATTCAAAAGATTTATGTCCATTTTTCCCATAGAAAAAACATTTAATCTCACCCCCTCTGCCTCTTCCTCTTCCTCTTGCTCGAGGAAATTTTTTTACATCGGCATATTTTCTTCCCTGTGAACTTCCTCCTCTTTCAGGGTGGGTATGAGGTTTCTTTTCTTCATTCTTGGGCCTCTGCACTCTTTCTTGGGCAATTGCTCTGCCAGTTCTTTGACTTCTAACTCTGCCTCTTTGACCTTGCTTTCAGGCCAATTTCTCCTTAGCCTTCAGAGCAATCTGATAAGCATCTTCCACATTTCTAATCATTACCATGATCATCTCATCCTAAATGTCATATCTCAGACCATTCATGTATCTAGTGACCTTTTTATCATCACTCTCACGGTGACCTACTCTGATGTTAAGTCGATAAAATTCCTTAATGTATTCGTTCACTTTCATCCCCTTCTGTCTCAAATTTTGCATTCTTCAAAAGAGGTTAATCTAGTAGTCTTTGGATATAAACTTGGATTTCATTTTTACAACCATTCTATCCCATCTTTTGACTCTTTGCTTTCCTTTGCAACGCTTGTCAGCCTACAGTTCATCCCACCACAGTGTTTCATACCCTTTAAGTCTTGTGAGGACATGTTTGACTTTCTAATCTTCCTTGACATCCTCATAGTCGAAGTATTTATCTAGAGCTCTAAACCAATCTAGCATCTCTTCAATGTCTAAGTTGCCTTCATAAATTGGAATGTTGCAATCTGTTGAAAATAGTAACATCACGTAATGATGAACATAGTAAAGTTATAATCTGATGAACATAGTAACATTGCAATATGTTGAACATAATAATGTCACAATGTGAAAAAAATAAATTTACATTGCAATGTGAGGAACATCGCCATGTTCTCTTGATGCAACACCCCTACTTTAGCAGGTTCTGGATGACCTCTCGGTCTAAGGATCATTCTCAATTCTCTCTTTTGAGTCATATTGACTCTATGATTCCCCGCTAGAATCTCTAGCACACAAGTTTTTATCCACAGTTCCTTGTAGGAGTTACACCGGTGTGAGAAAGCGCTAAGCGCCAACTCTTACCCACGTGACCACCCGACGTGACCAAAATCTTCTCCTGAAAGGGTATTTCAGATCTTGTGTCTTCACAACCCCTGATGTGAATCCTTATGATTCGTTCAATCCCTGAAACCATCAAAAAAGGTTAATGGGTCCTTGAATCCTCTCTCGTGCTTCAAGAATATGACCTCAGTCACATCCTGGGTTCACCTCTCGAGTGCGTTGGAATTTCATGACTCGGGAGTCCACAATACAATACTCCTTTCTTCCTTGAAGTCCAAACTTGTGACTTCTCGGTTGTAGATCGATGGTTCATATCCCTCTATGATCCGACGGTCCTGATTCTATCAGGACGTCGTGAATTGGGAGTTCAAAACTCTCGACTCTGAGTCACAACTTCTTCCGTGATCGAATTCTGAAGCGACGAAATTTGTGCACTAGTTCAACGACTCTCGTTGATCCAGATCCAACTATCTCTATTCTTCCTTAGCTTATGAGTGATGAAGAGCACTTAGCCTTAACTTCCTACTGATCTGTAAGATCCAACGGTCCTCGGAACTTCGATGATTCTTCCTCTGAGAATTTCTGTCGTTCATTCAGACTTCTCCAAGACTCCTACTCAAGTACTTTTTGGTGTCGACTCTTCTGAACTTTCTTTCTTATAGTTGACCTCGATCTCCATCTCCCTTTAACCATTTCAAATGTTCTACCCCTTCTGAGATTTGTTCTTCTGCAAACTCAAGGTTCCAAAAGGGTTCCTGCATGCACTCCTTGCGACATTCACAATAACCTCTAGTTATTGACCCTTCGAGTCTGTGCATTCCTTGCAATAGGATTCCTTCAATCTTTCCTCTTGTTTGAAAATCCTAAGACTCCAATCGGCCTGTGCACTCCTTGCATGGCGTTGTGCTATACTTGCGCTTCTACTGGTATGATAAAAATAGTGTCCCCCTTGAACCTTTCCGAGATAAAACTTAGAATCTCCATCAACGCACTCTTTGCGGACTCTCACTGCACTCCTTGCAGGATTTCTCATACTCCTCCTCTCACAAAATTCATACATTCAACATGAAATCACAAGCATACACATGCATAACAGAGAATAAAAGAAAATGACAAACATACCATTCAAATAGATGTAAACAGTAACCAAGGAAACCCCATGAAATGGAATCAAATCATTCTTATATTAATTCCACTGCTCCTGTACATGGGTCCAATAGCAACAACTATCTTCTTATGCAACCCTATAATCTTTGTTCTTCTCTATGCTCTTTCTCTACAACTCTACAACTTA
>SNQJ01S0085539.1:0-27904 GCA_010110895.2 Picea sitchensis | reverse complement strand
GGGATAAGAAGAAACTCCTCTTTGAGACTCTTTTTACACTTGTCATTCTTTATGGATGTGAAGTCTGGGGATGTAGTATCTCTCATGAATCCTAGAGAAATATAGAGAAAACACAAAAGAAATTTATGACCTATAATCTCAAAATTAAAGGAAATACGCCCTATCTCAAACTTATCTCTCTATTTTGACAAGTGTAAAGAAAAAAATAAGCATTGCTAAGATAGGAACAAATTCTTACGAGCTCCATAGTGAAATTGGGCATTTGTCAATTCCTAAAAGGCCATGGGATTAAAGAGTGTGTCACCTTTGTGACACTAAGAAGGTTGAAGATGAAAAACACTTTCTCTTAGATTGTCCAACCTATACGTAGATTATATCTCAATTTCAAAATATTTGTCACACTGCCAACCTTCCTAACCTTGTAACTCAACAAAACTATGGTGATCTTGGAAAGCTTCTCTTAATATTTTTCCAACACAAAAACAAAATTCTAAAGAATTGCATGTAATCCCTTACCCTCTTAAGTTCCCATAGACTCATCATCATTATTTTCAAGTTTTCAAGTTAATAACGTCTTTCCTTATTATTTAATTAATTTTATTCATACTCATACTCATTATGATCTTTTTTCATGTCGTTATGAGAATTGAAACCAGTGGGGAGAATAACAAACATTCCTCAAAACCATCCAAACTACACTCAATTGACTTATTATTTAATTAATTAATGCCACATTATCTACCCTTATTCATTATTTAGGGTTCTATAAAATACTTTTGAAAGTGAAGAAAATTTTATTTATGAATTAGTATCCCATTAAAACTAAAATATAAGTTATTTATTTAATACCTCACTTTTTATTCGAACTAATAAGCATTCTCCCTTATTTTTAATTAATGAAGATTTTCTTCATTAATTAATCTCCCTTGAAAATTTAAATTTAAGTTATTGAATTAATCTCACCCTAAGTTTTAACCTATTCATGAGTATTATTGATTTAATCTGACCTAATTTTTAGCCCAACTCATGATTATTCTCTATTATTTTTAATTAATTTCAATTCCTTTAGTTGTATTATTATGATAATTGAAACAATACTAGATTTGAATACGTGGTTATGTTAATGCCATAATAATTAAAAAAATAAACCTCGAGGAATGAATACGAGATTTGACTATCTAGTTTTGTTAATACTAAAACAGTAAACCCGGAGGAACGAATACGAAGTTTAACTATCTAATTATGTTAATATTGTTAAATGTATATGTAACCTCAATAGTATTTGACTGTACACTGCCAGTTGTCCTGGCCAGATGTACGATTTTCTTGATTTTCTTGATTTGTTGAAGCTCCTTTAATGAATTTCTCTTTGCTCATTCCTATTTTCCAATTTCGTCTTCTCTGTAAAATCTTCTTTGCTTCTCATTTTATCATGGTATCAAAGTTTAGGAAGTAATCCTCTTCACAGTACCTAGAGATCAGCTTGATCATAAGAAGAAGAGCACAGAGCTCACATTGTCTCGCAAACGTGAGTACAGGATGCCAGATTCTTCACAAATCTTGGAGAAAAGTTTGTAGTTCAAAGTTTGCTCAAAAGATCGTTGAAGACAGTAAGGGTGAGGAAGCAGAGTTGCGGAAGGACGAAACACTTAATGATCCATGAGCATTTAAAAGAACTTGTGAAATTCTTTCTTAAGGAGAAAGTTTGCAAAAGAAACAAACAAGAAGCTACTTCAGCCGTAAGATTGGACATGGGAACAAATCTGAGCCTTTAATCAAGCTCAGAAATGATGGGCCCACACGCAAGGTGAATTTTTCTTTTCAACCGTAAGATCTGAGAAAGAGCAAGATAAATCGTCAGATCAAGAAATGATCAAGGCAGGACCGTCAGATCTCATTAGAGAGAGATCGGCAGTGGGGAGACATTGCGGGGATCAGAAATAAAATTAAAGTTTCTGTAATTTGTGAGCCCACATTCGCTCAAGATCGTTGATCTTGTCAGATCAATATATCGACGACAGATATTGATCCCACTACGAACGAGCATATTTGTGTTGTGGGGATCGGGAAGAAAATTAAAGAACGAGCAATTTTTGAGCCCGCAATCGCTCAAGATCATTGATATTGTCAGATCAACGACAGATATTGATCCCACTACGAACAAGCATATTCACTTTGCGGAGATAGACAAGGAAATAAAAATTCAACGAGTTGAGTCTCCCCAATCACTCTTGGTCATTTATCTTCAAGCAAGTGACATGTGTCAGGCGATCTCATACTCCAAGAGGAAGCCAGCACAAGTTGAAGATTAAAGGACTCCAAAATCTCTGAAGAGACAAAGTAGATCCATACCATTGATCGAAGTGGACACATGGCAGGAGATCCTACACTTCAACAATAATCACTTCAGAAGAAAGAAGGATACGAGAAGCCATAACTCCGAAAGGCATGAAGCTCCAAAGAGTCGAAGTAGATCCGGACCATTGATCGAAGTGTACACGTGGCAAGAGATCATGCACTTTGTTGATAATCACTTCGGAAGAAAGAAGTAAAAAAGAAACCAAAACTCCTAAAGGCCCGAAGCCCGGAGTTCATCTGGACCATCCATCAACAAGGACATGTGGCACTAGATCCATCACTTCAAGGACTTAGCACTCCGGAAGGTCTTGCAGAGTGAGATCTAACTGAAGTCTCGAAGTAAATATGAGCCATTGAAGGTTGTGGGCATGCGTCGACATTTTTTTCACTTCGGAAGGTTAACACTTCAAAGGTTTGTGGTGTTATGCACCTCGAAACACCCGAATATTGAAGTTCCAAAGTAAATATCAGTCGTCCAAAACAAGAGGACACATGGAGGGAGATATCTCACTTTGGCGATATGACACTTCGAAGGATTTCACAAGCAAGAAGACAAAAACTCCTAAAGCTCGAACTCCCAAAGTAAATATCCACTGTCAAAATCAACAGGCCATGTGGAGGAAGATCTCACACTTCAGATATTCGACACTCCAGAGGATTGCAGTATTATAAAATGGAAAATCTCGAACGTCGGAGTTCCAAAGAATATCTTGGTCATTCATTTGCTAAGGCTTAAGGATCATTGGATTTATCTCTCTCTGGACAATTCACCACTTCGACACTTTGCGCGTTTTACAGTTAAGAGCGGTGAAAAATCCCCTAAGCCAAAAGTCTCTAAGTATTTGAGGATTGTTGATCTCAAATCAATGAGGATCGTTGATCTTTGAAATAGTATGTAATAAAGGACTATCACCACAAGTCTCAAATTAATTGAGGATTGTTGATATCAAATCAACGAGGACTCTCCATCCTTAAAATAAGACCACCATTCGGTCATTTGTCTATTCAGAGGAATTGATACCTTCAACATCAAAAATACCAAACCCCGAAGACACAAAGCACCTGGTTTTCATCCCCCTGTCACATGAGAAGCTAAACTTAATTTTTTTTTTTGGATCTTGAGTAAACTCAGAGAGCCCGATTCCACCATTAGAGGGGCTACAGTTCCTAAATAACATAGCTCAGAGCTATGAGTATGTAGATCTAGCACTCGGATAGTCACATCCAACTAGATCACATTTAAAGAAGGAGTATACCCCATGTTTTTTCGGCTCGAATTCATAATAGAGGATTTCACAGACTTGGTTTTTTGCACAGGAAACAGGTAAGAATGCAAATCTCCAACAAAGTTTTTTCTATTAAATCTTTTTTACAAGATTGCCACCTCTAGCAATTTAGGACCAACAAAAGGACTGATTCTTCTTGGAAATAAATATGATTTTTGGTCTCTTAGAATGAGATTCTTCTTACAAGCATAAGAGTGTCAGGATCTGGTGGATCTTGGATATGTTGAACCAGATCGAGAATACCTTGTTGCAGTGACCAATCAAGAACTGCTCAAGAAACATAGAGGAACAGAGAGAATAAATCCAAATTTTGGATTCAAAATTCAGTTGATGACTGGATTTTCTCAAAAATTACCGGCATTGTTACTTCAAAATAGGACCGGGACATCCTTAAATCATATTACCAAGGCAATGACGGGGTCAAAATAGTCAAACTATAGACCTTGAGGACACACTTTGAGACTTTAAAAATGAGAGAATATGAAAACATTGATCAATTTATGACCAGAGTCATGTGAATTGTTAACCAGATCCGATTGACTAGTGAAGCCATCCCTAATCAAAGAATTGTTGAGAAATTCCTCAGAATTATACTAAAGAAATTTGAAATGGTTGTTACATCCATCCTTCAATCCAAAAATCTGTCAAAATTTTCAAAAGGTGAATTAATGGGATCTCTATTGACACATGAGACCAGAGTCCATCTAGAAGATGAGTCAATATCCAATGCCTTCAAGACTCAATTATCCTTCAACAGAGGGAGAGGAAGAGGTAGAGGAAGAGGTCACCAAGGACGAGGGAGAATTCCAAGTAACCATCACTCAAGTGAAGGTCACAGACAACAAAACCAGAATTAGAATTTCCGAGGTCATAGACAATAGAACTAGAATCGAAATTTCCAACCTTAAAGAGGTAGAGGGAGCAGATTAAATGACAAATAAAGAAAAAAATGGTATTACTGCAAAAACGATGGGAATTATGAATCTAAATGTTGGAATAAGCAAGCAGATCATGTCTCAGGAAGAGAACATGTCTCAAATCATGAAGGAGAAACCTCAAAAGGTATGTTTATCTCATGCCACAAGACTGAAGAACAACATAAAGATCTCTGGTTGTTGGACAATTGATGCAACAATCACATGAAAGGTAAAAAAGATTTACTATCATGCATTAATTCTTCAATTTCATCTGAGATTACACTTGTAAATGATTTCTTAGTCAAAGTTCAAAGAAACGGTATTGTACCTATTCTTACTAAACAAAATGTAAAGAAAGACATAAACAATGTTTATCATTTTCTAGATATGAGACATAATCTATTAAGTGTAGGAAAACTAATTGAACATGGCTATAAGGTAATTTTTGAAGGAGCATCATGAAGGATATATGATAAAACTCCCAGCAAAAAATTGTTTTTCGAAATCCACATGACTAGGAATAAAATGTTTCCCATGACCCTCAGAACTGCAAATTTGATCCAATCTTATGCACAAAGTGCAGTCACCCCCAATAAAACTATGGTTTATCATGAAATATTTGGAAATCTACCCCTTCAGAGTCTAAGTATTCTACAGAAGCACTCCATGGTCAAAGGTCTACATGTATTCAAAGAAAAAAACCATCCATGTGAGTCTTTCTTTCTTGGAAAACATAAGAGAACTAGTTTTCCATAGTCCTCCACTCAAGCCAAACAACACTTAGAGATGGTTCACACTGACCTCTGTGGACCAATGCCAACAAATTCAATAGGTGGTAGCATTTATTTTCTAACGTTTATTGATGACTTTAGCAGGAAAATTTGGATCTATTTTCTTAGACACAAATCTGAAACCTCTGCAAAGTTCAAAGAATTCAAAGCTAAAGATGAAAAACATAGTGGAAAATATGTAAAAGTTCTCAGGTTAGATGGAGGAGGAGAATACAGCTCCAAGAAATTTACAAATTTATGCAAATCACAATGAATCATCATGCAAACTACAACCAGGTATACTCCACAAAACAATGGAGTGGCTGAAAGGAAAAATAAGACAATAATGAACATGGAAAGAAGGCCTCTCAGAGAGAAATGTATGTCAAATTTATTTTGTGCAGAAGAAGTAGCAGTTTCCCTCCTGAATAGATATCAAACCACCAATCTCAAAATGAAGGTCCCTCAAGAAGCATGGACTGGTACAAAGCTCAATGTTTCTCAACTCAGGATTTTTGGATGCATAACATTCGCTCACATCCCATCTGAATTGATGAAGAAAATTGATGATATAAGTGAGAAATGAATTTTGTTGGATATAGTGAGACATCCAAAGCCTACATACTCTACAATCCAATTTCAAAGAAACTAATTCTCAACAGAGATGTCAAATTTTTTTAAAATCATTTTTGGAGTGAGTCTGAAAATCGTCCTATGGACAGTCAAAATATCTTGCTGCCACTTCCTGAAAACACAGAAAATCAGGACAACAAACACATCAGCCTTCTCTTCAAATATTGTAGGTACAAGAACAACTTGAAAGTCCTCAGGACAAATCTACTTCAAGCAGATATTCATCTTATGAACTGCAAAATTAGAGAACTCAAAGCTTGAGAGAAATCCATCAGTAGTTGGATGATATTGATCAGCAAAATCTTTTTGCATTAATGTCATGTCAACCTACATATTTTAAGGAGGCAAATAAAAAGTCACATTGGGTTCAATCCATGAACCAAGAGATTGACTCCATTGATAAGAACAAGACATGGGATCTTGTTGATCTGCCCAGGCAGAAGAAAAGTATTGGTGTCAAGTGGGTTTACAAAACTAAACTCAATGAAAAGGGACAGATTGAGAAACACATGGCAAGACATGTTGCTAAAGGATTCCCACAACAACCAGTTACTGATTATGGTAAAAAAAATTCTCCAATAGCAAGGTTGGACACTGTAAGGACTCTATTAGCCATAGAAACTCAACACAAATGGAAAGTATACCATATGGATGTCAAGTCATCTTTCTTGAATGGTGTCTTAGAAGAAGAGGTTTATGTGGATCAACCACCTGAACTTAAATTCAAAGAGAAACTAACCAAAGTGCATCGGTTGAAGAAATTATTTTATGGATTAAAGCAAGCTCCAAGAGCTTGGTACAAAAAAATTGACCCTTACCTGATCAAGAGTGGTTTCAACAGAAGACAAAATGAGCCAACTCTTTACACCAAAACTGATCAGCACGTTAAAATTTTGATTGTATTTTTATAGGTTGATGACATGATATATACCAAAAATCTTGAGTTAACCAATTTTAAGCATGTCATGCAATCTGAGTTTTAGATGACAGATCTTGAAAAAATGAAATAGTTTTTTTGGATTGAGGTTGACCAATCAACCAAAGTCATTTTTGTCTATTAGCAAAAGTATGCAACATGTTAGGACCCATAAATTTCCCTTTTTCACTATCTCTTTTCCCCTTTCAACCTTATCATTTTTATGCTAAATTCCTACTTTAATGCTACCAAGACCCTTTTTCCCAAGGTATGAGTCATTAATCTTGCTTTGATATTCTTATTTACTTAAAACGTTTGATTGGTAGTATTTATCATATTTTACCCATAAATGTGCAAGTAATGATCAAAATGTATAGAATAACAAAGACATGAAGAAAAATCGTTGTTGTTACACCAATTGTTACAGTTGTGCACTAGTCCTGCATGCTGTTACACAACTAGAACAACTGCGCACCTTTTCAGGAAGTTGTTACACTTGCCGCAACAAACGCCTACTAATCTTGGAAGTTTTTACACCGACTACAACAGATGCACACCAATCCTAAAAGTTGTTACACTCGTTGCAATAGATGGCCACCGATCCTGAAAGCCAAATCCTGAAGATTAATCCTTTGTTGTTACATATTTTGGCTCACGCTGATTCTTTCTCCAGATTTGGTGAATATGACAGATATATTATATCTTACGAACAACTTGAGAATATGGGATTCTCAATGCTGTTCTGAGTTTGTTTTGAACTAAATGACTCTATATTTAAATAGCAGAGATTTTGTAATCATGGACACAAAAGATTAGCTATGGAATTGTGAAGTAAAGTGAAGAGACTTGTAATTGAAAATTTTTGGCGATTTTAATAAAGAAAGTGACTTTAGTTTCTCCAACCTACTGTAATCATTTTGAGTTGATTCAGTGAGAAGGAAAGGAACCACCTTCCTCGTAGACTCCCCTCTGTTTTGAGTTTTAGATTAGGTACTTTTATTTTTGTGATTAATATGTGTAGCATTATTATAATACAATTGTTGTTATAGTTCAGTCCCTTCATGTCAAATGCGCATCAGTGTGTCTCATGAGAATTAGAATTCAAGTGTTGTATATTGTTGGAGAATTGTATTTCTCTACTAGATAAAACTTTTCTTTCAACAAAAAGTAATTAGAAGTGTGATTTTACTCCCTGCAATTAAAGTAGATTTGTTTTATACAATTAGCACAAAAATCCCTTCTACAAGAATAAAATAGAAAATTAGAATAAAACAGATAATCCAAGATTCTTATACACTCGTCAATCTAGATTTCAATTATGCAAGTGTGATTCCAATATTGCAACAGTAGATTAGAACTCTATTTGTGTGAACGACTTGTGCTAGTGTTCAGTTTTCCAAAACTCTGTTTCTTTCAATACTGCAACTTGATTAGTGTTTTCTTTCATCAATCTAGCATAGAATATGCACAATTATCTTGCAATAACAAAACTTCCCTGGGTTTGACAATTTATATTGAACACATTAATTATCTATTTATTTAGACAATTAAAGTGCCCAACATTTTGGCATCATTGCCGGGGAATATAATTAGAGATTCTTGTAAGCATATTAATTTTATTTTCTTAGGAATGATTAGTCTGCATGAATCGAGGAACAAGAGGACGTATCCCCAAAAATTCTAACCCTACAGGTACCAAAGGATGTGGAGGAAGGAACCCTGCATTGGGAAGGCCAACCTTTGTTGATGAGATTATAGCCAGAGCAGATTCTTCTTCATGATCTATCTTTCACCCTTCAAATCCTCCAAGAAGACATATTCCTCAGTCATCAGGACTGCCCCATTTAGAAACATCATTTTCAATAGGGGTTGAAGATGAATAATTGTCACCAACAAATTAGCACACAACACTAGATAATATTGAAGATCAAGAAAGTGTAGCTCAGAATAGGGAGAGGACATAGGACGTTGTTTACCAGATTAATGGGCATATTGTCACCAAAGAGGAGTGGGATGTTTTTTGTATTGAGTGGAGAAAAAGAGCACATATGGAGACTCAAGGAGATAATGAAGAGGAGCTCCACCGTGAGGAGCTGATAAATAATGAAAATTAGGGAAATGATGTAAATACTATCTCTACCCTGGTGTTTCCTATTTCTGATATTCCCACATGGGGGATGGATCTTATGAAGAACATACCTCTCTCAGCCCTGCCAAATTTCCATGGATTATCTACTGAGGATCCAGATGAGTTTCTGTTTGAATTTGATATTTTGTGTAGGATCTATGACTACACTACTACTGCCTAGAAGCTTAAATTGTTTCCAACTACATTAAAGGGTAACACGTTAAGATGGTTCATGAGCCTTGGAGGAGAGAATATTTCAACATGGGGACAAATGAGGCAGATTTTTCTGAACAAATACCAAGACTAATGCCGAATGAGGGAATGAAGAGAGGAACTGTTCAAGATGACTTAGAAGGAGGATGAGACTCTTGAATATTTTGTAGAGCGACCGCAGTATAATCTACAAAGGTCTGGGCATCCGGATGTGAGTAAGGACATTCTGAAAACTATTTTGCTGAAAGGAGTTAGAGATGATTGTTTAGATATGATGAATATGATTGACAACAGAGGTATATCTAAATAATCCTATGAAGACATTGTAAATATTTGTAAGAGATTCTCTCAAGGATCTACAAGGAATAATTCATCTACCAGGGATGCTACTTTTTCAAGGGTACAAAAATCAGCCAATGGAGGAGCAACAAGAGCATAAATAGGTAATCTATTAGAAGAATTCAAAAAATAAATGATTAACTCTTTTGCTTCACAGATTGATACTTTGCATATCAAGAAGAAACAAGCAAAATCAGATCGAGCATTGTCCATTTTCTGTCCAAAATGTAGAGACAAACATCCACCAAGGGAGTGCCCACTAAATAGTGTCCAGGTATGTCTTATTTGTGAAATAGATCATCCCACTGACAAATGTCCCTCCTTACTAGGTGTAAAATAATCAATGAAGGTGAATAATGAGGAAGCGAAGGCTACCTATCTAATAACATAGAGGAGACAATGGAAGCCACGAGGCCAAGGTACAAACCCTCAATTATCTCCTGCAACACTTAACTATTGGAATAATATGAATAACCAGCTTCAATATATCCAGATGAATGCCCCCCCTCCAAATCAAATGCCACCTCCTTATCAGGATCCCAATCCATGGTTACATATGCCCCAACAACATAATCGCCATGGGAAATGGAACACATATTGGAGAGGCCCTCAACAACAACTTATTTATCAAAATCATCACCAACCAAATCCTTATCAAAAACAATTCCAACCCCAGTACTAGCAGCAACAACTGCAGTTACCTCCCAATGCCCCATAGAAAAATCCTCCCTTACGACCTCAGATAGCTTTGCAACCTAGCCCAAATCCAAATAATAAGTCCATTGAGAATATTAATATACATAATATGCTAGCTCTGTATATTACTCCTATGCCTTGTAATGAGATAATCGGGGGAAAAACCATCTGGTGATACAGAAGAAATAGACCAACCTATCATAGGATTAGCAGAGCCCCCATTCCTTGAAACACTAGAAACTACTAAAATTGTGGAATTACCATCCTTCAATCTCTTAGGAGAATTGCAGAATTTGCATCTTAACATTCCACTATTGCAAGAGATTAGGGATGTCCCTATTTATGCAAAGACTGTGAGAGACCTTTGTATCAAAAGGCCTGGAAAGAAACCTAGGGACCCCCTCACAGTACACATAGTGGGAGGGTTGTCTAAAATGATGTTAGGAAAAACCCCACCTGTTAAATATGGACACCCAGGAAACCCTACAGTCACTGTCAAGATTGGACAGCCATTCATTTCCCATGTGTTAGTTGATTTAGGGGAAGCAATTAACATTATTCCAATAGAGACGACACAATTACTGCAACTCAAAACACAAGTCCGACCAAGTCCTACTGTCTTAGAATTAGTTGATTGTTCTACTATCAAACTAGGAGTAATCAATGATCTAGTTATTTCAGTTGATTCACGAGAGTATCCTTCCGACTTTGTCGTATTGCAACCCAAAATCCGTCTGGGGGGCCACCCTCTAATTCTAGGAAGACCTTGGTTAGCTATAGTTGATGCTTTCATTGGTTTTAGATTTGGTTCAATGACCATATTAGATGGTTATGATACCAAGAGACTTACCCTTTATCCTCATGCTATGCCCAGTGTGGAACCCGAAACTTCTGTCTGGATGGACATTGAGGATGAAATCTCTCTACCTGTGTCAACCATAGGAAAAGCCATGAGTTTCAAAGACGAGATAGAGGATGAGATAATCAATAGCTTTATCAGTGATCCCTCTTCTTTTACACATAAAACACACCACTAATTAAGTATAATCTTCGACCTTATTCCCCATGAAAGAATAAGACTAGAATTGTTCTCTGAAACTGCTATAAATCAAGTTAATTTAGCTGTAACAACAAACATTGTAATAACAAACGCTGTAAAAACAAGCGTTGTAATAGAAAATGCTGTAACAAAAAATGTTGAAACAACCATTACTGAAATAGCTAGATTATTTCCTAAAGTCATTTCTAAGAGCATCGTTGTATAAATCGAACCTGGAAAGACCCTGAACATCAATCTTGATTGATCTTCTGCTGAAACTCACCGCTTGATGAAGTTATTACTTGACCATACGAAAGAATTTTCCTGGGATTACATGGATATGAAAGGGATTTCCTCTAACCTATGCACCCACCATATATACATCAAGGAAGAATTTCGGCCCATTTTCCAACCCCAAAGGAGGATGAACCCTAAGCTTAAAGAGATCGTTAAGGAAGAACTCCAGGCACTTCTAAATGTTGGATTCATATACCCTATATCAGACAGTGAGTGGGTTTCATTGTTGGTTATCGTACCTAAAACGAATTTCAAGTGGAGAGTGTGTGTGGACTATATAGCCATGAATAAGGCCACGCAAAAGGATCATTTCCCTCTGCCATTTATTGATCATGTTCTAGACAACCTATCTGGATATTTTGTTTTCTCTTTCCTAGATGGATTTAGTGGCTATAACTAGATAAAAATTGCTCCACAGGACCAAGATAAGACTACCTTTACCAGCCCTTGGGGTACGCTTCCTACAAAGTTCTCCCATTTGGCTTGTTTAATGCACCAACCACTTTCCAGAGAGTTGTAATTGGTATTTTCTCTGATATGGTAAATGACTGTATGAAAATACTCATGGATGATTTTACACCTTAAGTTACTAATTTCGATGAAGCTTTGTCTAATTTGGAAAAAGTGCTTAAAATCTGTATACAGTCTCATCTTTCTCTAAGAACGAAAAAATGTCATATGATGATGATCGAAGGCATGGTGTTGGGACACTTCATTTCTTATGCAGGAATTCAGGTAGATCCAGCCAAAATCCAGGTAATTCTGTACATTCCAACCCCATCAACTCAGAAAGAGGTAAGAAGTTTTTTAGGGAATGATGGATATTACAGGAGATTCATTAAGAATTTTTCCAAACTTGCCTCTCCATTATTTTTCCTATTAACAAAAGATGTTGACTTTCGTTGGACTGACAATTGTGAATTGTCTTTTGCAGATCTGAAACAAAAATTGTCCACAGCTCCCATTTTAAGAGGGCCCAATTGGGCTCTTCCTTTTCATATCTCTTCAGATGCCTCAGACACTGCAATTGGTGCAGTGCTAGGGAAACACAAGTATAAGGATCCCTATGCTATCTACTGTATCAGAAAAAACATGGCTCCTACGAAGTTAAATTATACAATTACTAAAAGAGAATTCTTGGAAGTAGTTTATGCGCTCAATAAATTCAGGCATTATATCACTGGTTATCCTACTTTTATTCACACTGATCATACAACAATTAAATATTTGATGAATAAAAATATCACTAATTCTCGAGTAACAAGATGGTTGTTATTGATCCAAGAATTTGACATCACTATAGTAGATAGACCAGGAAAAGAAAATGTGGTTGCTAATTTTCTCTCAAGATTGCATATAAATGATGATGATTCACCTGTAAACGATTCCTTTCCAGATGAAAATTTGTTTGCAGTATCTGCTCATTCACCTTGGTATGCAAACATTGCTAATTATTTGGTTGTAGGGAAGTTACCTCGACATCTATCTCCCTGAGAAAGAAGGAAGATTATTCAGAAGAGTGCTCGGTATAGTTGGATAGGGGGGTATCTTTTCTATGTAGGAATGGATCAAGAAATTAGAAGATTTGTGAGGGATGATGAATTTTATGATCTACTTAAATCTTTCCATGATGGCCCCTGTGGAGGTCATTTTGCTGATAAAAGGAATGGGCATAAAATTTTGAGGATGGGCTATTTTTGGCCCACGATATTTCAAGATGCAAAGAGATATGTCCAAGCTTGTGACAGTTGCCAATGCATGGGTCAGCCAAATAATAGGGACGAGATGCCTCTCCAACCTCAAGTAGTGTTAGAAATTTTTGAGAGATGGGCCATAGATTTTGTAGGGCCTATTAACCCACCTTCTAATTAGAAAGCATATATATTGGTCTGCACAGATTACATGACCAAGTGGGTTGAGGGAAAAACACTCATAAGGGCCTCAAAATAAGTTGTCTTAGAATTTTTTTTTGAGGATATCTTTGTTAGGTTTGGAGTTCCCAGAGAACTAGTAACTGATGGGGGACCACATTTCACATCACATAAGTTTGAATCCCTCCTCAATAAATATCATGTTCTGCATAGAACAACTTCTCCATACCATCCCCAAGGTAATGGATAGGTGGAAAGTACAAACAAATTCATAGAAGCTATTCTTACAAAGACAGTGAGGGAACATCGTAGGGATTGGTCTGACAGATTGCATGAAGCTCTATGGGCTTATCGAACAACTTGAAGGAACACAACTGGTTTTTATTCTTATGAACTGGTATATGGAAAGAGCCATGGTTTTCCCATTGAATTCGAGATCAAGACCCTAAGAACTGCCTCACAAGTCATTCTAGACTTGACTATGGCACAAAAGTCCTGACTGAAATATCTAAATGAGTTGGATGAAAAGTGTTTGGACACTATTCACCAAACCAGAGTGATTCAATAGCAAAGAACAAAGTGGCATGACCGAGTTATCAAGGAGAAGTTATTCAAAAATGGATATTGGGCCCTAATGTATGATTCACACTTTAAAGAATTTCAGGGAAAGATGTGTACATGATGGCTAGGACCTTATGAGGTAGAAACTTTTTTTCCAAATGGGACAGTTAGATTGATCACTATTGATGGATCCAATATACATTTGCATGCAAATGGTCATCGCTTTCACCTGTATCGGCATCCACTTTCCAAAACAGAATTTACATCCAGATGTACAACCGATACAGGTTATCAATTTTTGAAGGAAAAGGAGCTTGCTCCTTTCCCTTCTATACCTTAGAATTTTTCTCTTTTTCAATAATAACATTCTATATAAATAAACTCAGCGAAATTGAATTTTCCTATTCTCTTTTTCAAAAAATTTATTCTTTGTTAATAAATTCAACCTAGAAAGGTATCGGTCACTTACTTGTGTGTAGATAAATTAAAGAAAAACAAGGTAGATTATAGTAGAAGAAGCAAAAGGATTAGTTTATGGAAGTTTAAAAGCTTCCTAAAAACTAAGTGATTCTGGGTTCAGAGAGGTTACATGTTGTTACACCATGTGACGTTACACTATTTTCTGACCACATTCCATGTTGTTACACCATGTGTCGTTACGCTATTTTCCGACCACATGACCATGTGTCGTTACACTATTTTCCAACCACATGACCATATGCCTTTACACCATTTTCCGACTGCATGACTGATTTCCATGCTGTTACACCATTTTCCCGACTCTTTTTCCTTTCATGTTGTTACAATCTTTTATGACAGATTGGTCGATTTACATACTGCTACACCTAATTCCACCATTTCGTCCAAAATATTTGTTGATACACCTACTTCTATAATTCCTTTTGGCTATTTTCTATGCTGCTTCACCCACCTTCTTTAGCATTTCTGCCATTTCTACATACAACAACATTGTTGTTTTGTCAAGATTTTCGCCATTTTTCAAAAAATACTTTATGCTCTCTCTGTCCCCACAAGAGATGCTTCATCATTACTTAACTCCACATCCACAACTTTCCAACTGTTCAACCACAGAAAGGACTTCACTTATGCTCCACTTGTCATATCATCATTTCTCACGTTCCAGAGCCATCTCTCATTATTACAGCTATTCCATGTAGATCAAATGGTGGTTGGATAGTGCAGTTACTCCGATAGATAAGTTCGAGAGGTAATTTATGAGGTACGCTACTATTCTTGCGTGTTTAAGTGATATGGATATGAAAGCATTCTTTGATGCCTATCTGTCAGTGGTCCTAAATTCATTAAACTGTGAACCAATCAGATTAGTTGGGGGGGAATGAAAAATCCACGTTGACCTAACAGAAAAATTCCTTTTTATATTTCACCTCCACCACCTTTAAACCATGCTTACTTTCGCTGCGAAACCACGTTCTTCATGAAAATCCACGTTCAAATTTTATCTTTCTCTAGTTTAGGTGTCAGTTTCTCCTCCTAATTCACTGTCGAATACAAACACAACATCATGGGAGGAATGCCCGTGAGATATGAACCAAAAAATCTGAATGCATTGTTGTTTCACCCGGATGTTTATCAAATATTTCTGCAGGCTTGTTGAATTTCTTATTTTAAGAAGCTGCAGGGGTTTAGTGAAGCAAAATTCTTAGAGTTCAGTCAGAATCTCGCAGATGGCTATTCAATGGTGCATGCCGTGCATATTCCAGTGATATAAGAGAGAATAGTTGTTGTGACAAGGTTGTTGACCTTAGGGGAAAAATGGTTTAATAGGAAAGCACATCCTCCCGATGCACAAAAGGTTTTTCTCATGGGAAATGAGAGAGTACAGACCAAAGGCCGAGGTGAAGATGTCAGTCCCTTACCAGAGCCATGAGGGAAGGTATCAAAATTCGTAAAAAGGTACATTACATGCGAAGGGAGATGTGAAGTTATTTATTTTTTTTATTTTGTTCTACTATCACATTTGAGACATCAAAAGCTAATCAACATCCCTTACTAACTTATTCATTCCCCGCATAATATGGCTCACTTTGTCAAGAAATCCAAGCACCCCATGAATTGTCTTTCCAATCATAAACTAATAGGATTGTTGATTCATAATGGAATGGGAATTCCTAATGCCCCATTACCTGAAGTAGAAGAACAGACAAATCCTGCACCTATCGTTATGACCAAACCTAAATAACGAAGCCCAATTCCCAGTCCAAGTCATGATTCTTTGGCCTCGGCTGCACCAGTAGTCAAATCCCTGACTGTAACTGCCCATAAATCCACACCAAAAACCACGCGCAAAACCAGAAGCAACCAGAAAATAATTGAACCAGAAGAGTTGAACCTTATGCCTCCAATTGTAGTCGAGCAAGCAGTTGAAAACGCAATCCCTGGACCAAGTCATGAGCCTCAACCCTCCGCTGCAAAAACATTTGTTCACAAACTCCCTCTGATCCCTAAATCTAAGAAAAGGAAAACCCTTCCTTCTGTATTTACACTACCCAGGACAAGAACTAGTTCAGAGAGATCAACTGTAACAACAGTTCCAGCATCCACTATAACTGCAAGTACTTCGACTCCTTCTCTTGTGGCACCAACAACAACTGAAAACCCTCCTTTTTATGTAACAATAGTTCCAGCACCTACTGTATCCGCCAGTGAGTCAATTCAGAACACCAAACGTCAATCTAGACGAGAATCTCATAGGAGAATCGATAGAAGAAACCCTCTTGTTGTTGTAATAGCAGTTCCAGCATCCACTATAACTGCAAGTACCTCAACTCCTTCTCCTATGGCACCAGTAGTTCAGACCCCTACTGTCACTACTATTGAATCGTCTTAGAAAAGAAAATGTCAGCCTACAAGAAAATCTAAGAGAGGCATCAATAGGGTTGTACCAGATGCTTCCACAGAGTGTCCTAATTTTGATCATACTCAGACCCTACTAGAATTTGTGGAGGTCTGTATTCCAGGTTTCACCTTGTGCAAGGAATTTTAGGCTACCATTTTATCATTACAGAGGAATGTACATGAGTTACAACAGAATCATCGGCTTCACTTGATCATTCTGTGCATCACTCAATGAGTGATGAAGTACAGATTATACCTGACCCCAACATTCTAGAATTTCCTCCTTGTATGGTTGTTGAAGAACACCCTCCTTCTCCTTGTGAGATTGTTGAAGAATGCCCTCCTTCTCCGAGGCCAATGAAAAATAAATACCATGTTTTTGTCTCTACTTTACCTAGGACGAGAACTTGGTCAGCAAGGTCTATTGAAGCAGAAGTTGGATGGAAGGATATGGAATAAGAAATACCTATTCTTCATCCATTACCCTCCATTTCTAGAGAGATTGCAACCCAAGAACCAGTCCCCTCAAATGACATGGTTGTTACACAAGAACCAGCTACCCAGGAAGATACTATTCAAAAAGATACAACCATCCCCAACTTAGTTGTTACATAAGAACCAACTACCCAGGCAAATACTATACCATAAGAATTAGTCAGGCCAGAATCAATTGTTCCACAGGAACAAGTTCTGGGTGTATCTTCCACACAAGAACCAGTTACACAAACTAGCGAGGATGTGCCACTTGATCAAAGTTTTTCTCAAATAGATAATAAGATCAAGGACACAGAAAATTCCAGGATTACTGAACTATTAAAGGAAAATGATAGCCTCAAAGCAAAGTTGTATTCCTTAAAGGATGAATTACTGGTTGCTTGTCAAAAGAATCTAGAGGGGATAGCCTTAGACATATTATCACTCACAAAAGATTTTATGGACCAAAATAGAGAGCTCATGTGCTCTAAATGTGGTAATATCTATTTTCAGGCAAGCTATAAAGTAGTAAAAGTACTAGTCACTGGTCAGCCTGAAGAACCAATCAACCTCTCAGTTAAGATAGAATATGACCTTACTACTCCACAAGAAACTTTGTTACACAATTAAAATCATTTTTCTCTTGAAGACAAGGCAAGAAGGACAAATTTTTGAGCTAACATATATTGGGGGTACACACAGTTTTTGATACCGGTACTTAGCAATTTGTCTTAGCAGTTTACATGGGAGGAATCGTCTCCCTAACTCAGATTCAGTGTAATTTTTGAAAGTGTTTTTCATGAGGACATGCAAAGTATCAGTTGGGGGGCATGTTAGGACCCAGAAATGTCCCTTTTTCACTATATCTTTTCCCCTTTCAACCTTATCATTTCTATGCTAAATGCCTACTTTATTGTTGCCAAGACCCTTTTTCCCAATGTATGATTCATTAATCTTGCTTTGATATTATTATTTACTTAACACATTTTATTGGTAGTAATTCTCATATTTTATCCATAAATGTGCAACTAATGATCAAAATGTGTAGAACAACCAAGACTTGAAGAAAGATCGTTGTTGTTACACCAATTGTTACAGTTGTGCGCTAGTCCTTCATGTTGTTACATGACTACAACAACTGCACACCTTTCTTGAAAGCTGTCACACTTGCTGCAACAGACACCCACTGATCTTGCAAGTTGTTACACCGACTGCAGTAGATGCACACCAATCCTAAAATTTGTTACACTCGCTGCAACAGATGGCCACCGATCCTGAAAGCCGAATCCTGAAGATTGATCCTCTATTGTTACACGTTTTGGCTCACGCTGATTCTTTATCCATATTTGGTGAATATGAAAGATCTCTTATATCTTACGAACAACTTGAGAATATGGGATTCTCAAGGCTGTTCTGAGTCCGTTTTGAACTAAATGACTATGTCTTTAAATAGTAGAGCTTTGGTAATCATGGACACAGAAGATTAGCCGTGGATTTGTGAAGTAAAGTGAAGCAACTTGTAATTGAACATTTTTGGCGATTTTAATAAAGAAAGAGACTTGAGTTTTTCCAACCTACTGTCATATTTTTGAGTGGATTCAGTGAGAAGGAAAGGGCCCACCTTCCTCACAGACTTCCCTTTGTTTTGAGTTTTAGATTATCTACTTTGATTTGTGTGATTAATCTGTTTAGCATTCTTAGAATACAATTGCTATTACAGTTCAGTCCCTTCCTTTCGAATGCGCATCAATGTGTCTCATGAGAATTAGAAGTCAAGTGTTGTATACTGCTGGAGAATTGTATTTCTGTACTAGATAAAAAAATTCCTTCAAAAACAAGTAATTAGAAGTGTGAATTTACTTCCTACAATTAAAGTAGATTTATTTTCTTCAATTAGCACAGAACTCCCTTCTGCAAGAATAAAATAGAAAATTAGAATAAAACAGATAATCCAGGATTCGAATACACTCATCAATCTACATTTCAATTATGCAAGTGTGATTCCAATCTTGCAACAATAGATTAGAACTCCAGCTATGTCAACGACTTGTTCTAGTATTCAGTTTTCAAAAACTTTGTTTCTTTCAATACTACAACTTGATTAGTGTTTTCTTCCATCAATCTAGAATAGACTGTGCACAATTATCTTGCAATAACAAACCTTCCCTGGGTTTGACGATTTATGTTGAACACATTAATTATCTATTTATTTAGACAATTAAAGTTTTGAACACAACAGACATCATCAAAATATTCCACATGGAATACTGAAATCCAACAGAAACTCATATACCCCTAGACACAAAATTGAGCAAGAAATATGAAGGCCCTACAGTGGATTATACCCTGTACAAAAGTTTAGATGGCAGTTTGTTGTATCTTACAACAAGTAGGCATGATATTATGTATGTAGCCAACCTTGTTTCTAGGTTCATGGAATTCCCCAAAGATTCTTACTGGAAGATGGAAAAAAGGATTCTGAGATATGTTGTAGGCACTCTCAATTTTATCTTATTGTACACTAAGTCTAATGATAATTATCTCTCTAGTTACACAGACAATGATTTTGCAGGAAGCCTAGATGAAAGGAAAAGCACCTCAAGACATGTTTTTCACCTGAGCACGACCCTGATTTCATGGGCATCAAAGAAGCAACACATTGTATCAATATCTTTTGCAGAGGCAAAGTATGTCATTTCTACCTCAGCTGCATGTCAAGTGGTGTGGTTGAGAAGAATATTGAATGATATGTCACATATAGAAAAGGAGTCAACTCCTATATTCTGTGAGAACACCTCAATAATTTCTCTATTCAAAAATCACATCTTTCACAAGAAAATAAAGTATATTGACTCTTGTTTTAACTTCATATGCGAGCTAGTCAATAATGGAGACAAAGCACTTCAATTATGTGTCTCTCGAGATCAACTCACATATATTTTTACAAAGCCACTAGGAAAATCCATTTTTTATTTTCAGAGACAACACTTGGGCATTATCAGTGTTGATGTTTGTAACTGTTGAGTTTAAGTGGGAGTGTTAAATATATCTGTAACCTCAACAATATGTGACTGTACACTGCCAGCTATCCTAGCCAACTGTATAATTTTCTTTATTTTCTTGATTTGTTGAAGATTATTTAGCTCAACTATTTCCTTTAATTAATTGTGCTCTGCTCATTCCTGTTTTCCAATTTCATCTTCTCTGTAAAATCTTCTTTGCTTCTCATTTTATCAAATACTATAATAATATAAAAATTATAAATAAATATTTGCATCAATGAAACGTCAACTATCTTCATAACGAAAGAACGTGCACGAATATTAAGTATATAATGACATCAATGATAATCCATAGATTATTATATCATTTTACATCCCCTCTCTGTTTGTAGAGCTTAGAAATAATCCCCTTCCTGAGCTTTCACCCATTCCAAATAGTAAATTATATAAAGATCAAAATTTTTAGGCCTAAGAATTAATACCAATCCAAAGATTTAACCTATTCTCGAAAGTAATCTATATAAAAATCAAAGTTTGTGGATTTGAGAATTAATCTAAGTCTGGAGCTTTAACCCATTCCAGACAATAATCTATATAAAAATCAAAGTTTTCATATTTGAGAGTTAATCTGATTCTGGAGCTTTCACCCATTCTAGACAGTAATTTATATAAAAATCAAAATTTGTTCTTCTCATTAAAAATGGAGTGCTCCACTTGGTAGTTTCAATTGCCCAACAATATAAAGGATGGTGCATTGGGATTGTTGAGAGTGGAAATATTAGGGGAATATTCCAGCATGTGTAAACAATGGAATTCCCTCTTTTCATCCACACAATTTCTCACTAATCATTGGGATGTGACACCTCCCAACAGGAAACCATGGCTTGTTTTGTTCGATAACCTGACATCATTGAATTTTATAGCTTACAACTTCCTGTCAAACACCTGGAAAAGATTATCCATTGCCTTCTTGAGGGAAAAATACAACTTCTACAATTCAATTAACCACAGTTCGGTCGTAGGCATTGTCTTGGTGACCCTCATGTATTTTGGCAGCGTAAGCATCGAGATTTTCTCCAATCCTCTTACAGGAACGTCGTTATAACTTCCTAGAATAAACGATAGTACTATTATCGCCATGACCCTCGTGGCAGGGGAAGGCCATGACCACAATGGAGACACATATAAAGTGATAGCAGTGGCAGAGTCAGGGAATGAAGAGAGAGAATAGAAATCTATGATTCTTGTTTGAAGTCATGGAGTACTGCAGGATACCTACCACAGAATTTGAGGGAAACCAGGATTTTGGAACTGGTCAGGATTGTTATTCACGAGGATTTCTTGTACTGTAAGGCTAGGGATGTAAATTCTTTGAGGCAAAACATCGTATCTTTCAACATCCAAAATGGTACATCCATTTTCGCGTCATTTCTGTTAGAGGATGTGGATATCTATCGTGTTTGGGGTAGGCACAATGTGGAGGATGTGGCTGATACGGATGTGGAGGATTTGGCTGACACATTCGAGGATGTGGAGGATGTGGATGATGTGGCTGATATATTGGAGGATGTGGAGGATGCGACTAATACGTTCAAGTATGTGGCTAATATGGATGTGAAGGATTTGGATGACACATTCGAGGATGTCACTGACACGTTTGAGGATGTGGTTGATGTGTTAGACGATGTGGATGATGTGGCTGATACGTTGGATGATTTGGTTGATACATATGTGGATGATGTGGCTGATGCATTAGATGATGTGGTTGATATGAACGGGTTGTTGTTGGAGATGTTGTCATTAGAGGATGTGGCTCATGCAAATAGGCGCGATCATCTATTCATTTGTGGGTCACGAGTGCTTCTAGGTACATGCATATTCGATGTTGTCGCTGAATTTGATATTATTATATCGGAGTTTGAGACCCACACATTGGGTTTCACAGATATTGCAAGGATACCACCATCTATTATGGAAGATTTTAAGAGAAAGGAAGAAATGTATTATGATAAATTAATATTTGATTTTAAAGGAATGAGATATTTGGTATGCATCACATATGGGTGTCCTAATGAGGTGCTTGTTTATATTTTAAGTGAAAATGTGAGGAGATGGCTTCCTATATGGCTTCTAATGAATAGATATTGGGATTTTTCATCTATTTTTGCCTTTGAACCTAGACTTGATATGAAGGTCGAATAGATCAATGATTTTCTTATTCACAACAAGAATTTCCTATAATTTGTTCTTTCTATTAGATAGATTATCTATTTAGTAGTTTTATCTATTCTTTTCAATATAATGTACATGTGTTAAGGTTCAAATTTACCACAATGTTAAAATTTCATATATGTACTCTATTAGTCATTTAACATATGAAAATAACTATTTGATTTAATAAGTATATTAATATTTATTTTTGAGATGAACAATTTAGAAAATTAATATGCTTCAAGTAAATCACTAATTCAACAAATTAATATGATTCAAGTAAATAACCAATTTAGCAAATTAATTAGCCGATTTTAAATGAGTGAATAAAAATCTCATTCCTATTAAAATGTGTGGTTTTGCTTAGTAGAGAGGAAAAACCTTTCAACAATTTCTTCAGGCATGGGACCCATTTATGAGGTACTACTAGTGAATGAAATTTGTAGGGATTCCAACTTCATTCATTAATGGGGTTTAAAATTGTAAAAATTGGAGTCAATATATTGTAGTTATTGTGGGGGGTCGTAGGATATGTTGGGTTTATAGGTATTGGCAGATATAAAAATGGGTATTTAGTAGAAATGGTGTTTTTTAATTTGAAATATTTATTGGGAGGGGGTTTTGACAAAAGGATTTTGGGAGGAATTTATTAATATTTGGTGAAATTAGAGGTATTCTTTAATATCCCATGACTTCATGTGATATGTCATAGGTTCACTACGTAGAGACCTTGTGATGTAAGTGTGAAATAAGGAAACATGTTGATCTTTAGACCCTAAAGGATGATTTTGGGTCTTTGGGACATAAACAACCACATGGCCTCTTGAGGGGATTTATTGTCTCTTGGTGTAAATATGAGTGTCCTTAGGGGTTTGAACACTAGATATGGTATTAGGGCCCTGGTAAAGGGAGGAAACCTAATCCTTAGTCCCTAAAAGTAGCTTATGGGGATCAAGGGAAATGAATAATGCCTCAAGCTAGCTATGTCAATGTGATGGGGATATTTGGCCTCATAATGAGCATATGAGTGCCATTAGGGGGGTTTGAGAACAGGGTTAATAATGACACCTAAATAACAACACATAGTGTCTCTAGCATATCCTTCAACTTTAAGTTAGGATATTGATCGATTCATAGGTTTCTAGCACTAGGTATGGGTCATGGGACCCTAAACATGATTGAGGAACTCATGATTTGGGCCTTAAAGGAATACTCTAGGTATTCCTCACATAGAAAAATGCATTGAATCACCACACATTAATTTTCAATGGTATCCATGACCTTTTAGTGGGGATATATATGTTGTTTAGAGGTTTTAAGCATTAGAATGGGTCATGGGGACCTGGACATGGTTGGGGAAGGAAACCCAAGACTTATGACCAAACAAATGTTAAAGCATATTAGGCCAAAAAACAAACTTCAAATCACCACACATTATTTCTAGAGGCTATCCTTAGCCTCCAATATAGGATATTGATGAAATTATGAGGTTTTGAGCATTAAGGGTGGGTCTTCGAGTCCTATGTATTTCTGGGGAGGAAAATTGGACCTTAGGCATTAAGGGAAACTTATAGGAATTCAAGGACAAGAACAATGTTTCACATTTCCACGGAGGACCTCTCAATTGTAACATCCCAATTTTTAATCCCTGATTTAGTGATGTATAATGTTAGTAAGATGTATGGCTACGGTCCCAACAATGTAATATGTAAATGATGTATATTGAAGATAATAAATAAAATATATCGTTGGATATAGATAGACATAGACAGACACTTGGGGGATTACTTTCTAAAAGAGAGTGGGGGTCCAAGATGGGGGGAGATTACCCATGTATATTAAACCCAAAGTGTCTTTTTAAATTATCTCTACTATGAACCTTCCATTTCCTTTTGAGTGTTTCCAAGTCGCAATCATTGAATACATGTAATATATTGGTGTGTGAATTCATCTCATAGAGTTATTGAGAGCATGGGTGTTACACATTATTTTGGTCACCCTGATGATGAATTCACAAGCATGTGTTCAGGATCTCAAAATGATATTTTGTCTAAGAAAAGAAACTGCTTTCTTCCTCTACAAGACTGATTTTTAGAAGGATGTTGTAGGCTGCACTTGGTACACAGTGTGAAAATCCTTGATTTCTGCAGGCTTCTCTATAGTTGTCTCACAGGGTTTCCGTAGGCTGCTATATAGGCAGGGTGCGACGACGTTTGAAATATAAAACAAGAAAGAATTTCATGAAGTTTCTAGAGGAAAAACCTTCTAGAATGTGAGGTGGTGTCTGTATGGTTACGATACTACTAGCTTCTCTAATATGATGGGGTCATCCTCTTCCCTTTAACCACTTCATATTCTCCTATATAATGATAGGTTGCTCATGGAAAAGGTTAATCAAGGTTAATCAAGATTGGGTAAAGAATTGTTGAAAGAATAGACTAGATATTGTGTGAAAGATATTGTCTCAGTTGATGCTTGAGGTCTCCATTTGTCCATCAAGATTTTGTGGATCACTTTCACACAAATTTTAGAACAAGCATATGTGTGTGTTGGAACAAGGCACCACTAAAAGGGAACTTGCGACATCAAGGCAATTTGGTTGTATCTTCTGCTTTTCATTAATACAATACGGTGGCATGTTTCTTTCCCATAAAATCACTTTAGTTTTATTACATGACTCCTTGATCACATGTTTAAGCTTTCATTGAATCTATTATTGTTTCTTTAACTTTGGTTGGTTTGTGTCATTGCAGATCTGATTTCACAAGAAGACCAGAGTGAAGCAGGAACAACAAAGATATAAGGAAGCGATATCCAAGGTAAGTCATCAATTCCTCCTTTGGTAGTAAGTTCAATGATTGTAACTTAGGGAAAGCGTCATGTCTCGTCCTGTTTTTTCTAGATCCAGGTGGATCTAGGGAGATTAGTTCATGTCCGCATTTACTGATTTATCCAATAGAAATGGGTTTTAGTACAAGAAACCTTGGGAATTGGGTGAGTCAACATACATGGGAGAAAGGAAATTCGTATGGGAAAGGAGAGAAACACATTTTGCATGGATATGTTTTGATAACAATAGAGTTTTCAGTGCTAATTCTCAAAGGCAACGATATTGGGCATGTATAACATCTTGTTGGAGCTATAATTTCATGGAGAGATAGGATGTAGGCTTGTGAGTAATATTTCATTCAAGAAATTTTTAAGGGAAAAAAACTAGTAAAAAATGGGTAATTAGTGACTACGAGACCAAAAACGTTAGTCACAACAATTTGTACTAGAAAATTTTAACAATTTTAAGTGACTCAACTAAAAATGATTGATTTAGTCCAGGGATAAAAAAATACGAGTATATAACAACTACATATATGAATTAGTATTATTTATGTCGATGAGCACTATCGATTAAGTTATCAATTTGAATTTAGTTCTTGACTTTATATGATTTTATATCAATAATTTGATCATTATATAAAATTCATCTCAATGGATTTAATTGATGTGTCCATAATTAATTAGTGTGGGAATATAAAAAGACTTAGCTAGCCAATCCCATTCAAGGGAATTATCCTAAGCGCTTTCATAAGGTTTGGTGGAACATTCATATCGAAGAGGGGTGTGGGAATATGCATCTTTTGGTTTCAATCTAGTAATAATTAGTGTAATTCATATTTTCCTTAATATGAATTCATATAACTTTGATATTTTCACAATGAGTTAAGTGACGTTCATGGATTCTTTATAGTGAAACTTGGAAGGGTGCATTTGGTGCCAATATCTTTATGACGATGATGTTTGATGTGGGACATTAAAGGATTGTGCCTATAAATTAATATATAGTATAGTTATAAAAAAATATAAGTTATATATAAATATAAAACTACACACACATATGTAAAATAGTGTGTCTGTGTGTAATATAATAAGGTATATATATTGTATTCTTTAATATAACATAGTTATAACAATAAATTAAGAAAAACATATTAAAAAAAAAACATGAAACAAATGAAAATAACATATAACAGCTTGTCAAGGTACTTTCAGATTTACTTGGCCAAATATTAGTGGTGGATATAAGTTGCACCTAATCAAGAATATGGAAACCCAAAAAAAATTGAAACCGGGAGAGATCTCTCTAATTAGGGTTTGAATGTGATCCAAGTGCTAGGGTTTTCAAATACTACAACCTTCCAACCAGATCAGACCTATCCCTTCCTACGACACACGGATATGAGTGATCCAGATTATTTTCGACACGAAATGAAAGTGGAGATATAGTAAAGAAATGTACAGAGATATCTTAGATATCCAATATTATAACAAAAATGTATCAGAGCTGCAACCATAAACCCAAATATACACCAATACCCAATTTTCTATTAATGAGCAAAAATACACAAAGATTGTAACATACTGAGTGAAAGACTCGCTATAATTTTGGTAGCTTATCTCTGAGAAGAGATGTGACGGCTACTCGCATCCATGAGAAGATGATTTTACAATGAGGCTCCAAAGGCCTTATAAAATAAAAAAACCTAACCTTGGAAGATGAAAAGCCAACAGTTTTGTGGACCCCGTTTTGGGTAGTTTGGTGTATCAACTTCCCATGGGCGTAACTTTGGTATACGATCTTCGTTTGGGGCGCACGATAGCTCGTTGAAAAGGTATCGTCGAGGATATTCATTTTGGGGGATCAATTAGAGAATTAAGATATCATTGAGAATATCAATCCTGAAAATCCTTCATCTAGGCCCTAAAAATGGCCTCAGAAATAAAAAACTGCTAAAAATAGTAAATTACCAAAATTGACAGAAAATTGTTTTGAGCCAGTTGGAAAAGGTGGGTGGCCATCGATATCCACCTGGATCAATACTCCCTCCTTAGTAATAAATGGTTTCCATTGCATTGAGTGCCCGAGGGAGAGGGAAAAGAGTTTGTTGAATTTGCATCTTGATGAGTTGCTTGCCTTGTTGGAGAAGTTACACTTCTTATCTTTTTGAAGGTTGTCACGAACCTGTGGCTGGAAGGATTGGATGTTTTTAACTAGTTTTGATACATGAGATGTCTATGTGTAGAAGGAATATTTTTTCTTTTCTTTAGTCTTGTCGACATGATTTTGTTGGATAGAGGGTGCTTGGGCCAAGGCTATCGTGGTTGCAATATCCTTCTGTTCACCTTTTGAACAAATTATGAAGAAGCTAAATTTTGTAGTATGAAATACTACCTTGAGACACTGTTTAGGTGGGACAATAGTCAGAACCACATTTGGTATCTTGTAGAAATGACCCCCTAGAGTAACAATGACACTATGGGGTC
>SNQJ01S0085538.1:29823-53877 GCA_010110895.2 Picea sitchensis | reverse complement strand
TTGAGTTTTTAGGTGACTGCAAATTTTTTTGTTTGTTTGTTAGTTTGTGCGTGACATGTGGGACTAACCTCGGCCTGAGCCACACCAACCATTAACATGGTTGGATTTTTTGTCCCGGCAGGTTTCGAACCGGTGACTTTAACATCATGGAGTTCCTTAAGAGCACACTCCCTCACCAAGTGTCCTACACCTCGAGGACTAGGTGATTGCAATTTTAGGCCCAAGCAAAATTAACAATTTTTTTATTATAAGTTGATTTTAAAATTTTGGTTGCAAGGCTATCGGTCATTAATGCAATACTTTTAGAAAATTTGTATTAATTTAGCTCTACATGAAAATGACGATACTATAGAGAGCACCACGTTGATTCTAAGATTTTGGGTGCAATGGTAACAATTATGAAATCCATGGTTTCATAGAAATTGTAATTTTAACCCTAAAAAGAATGTTGTTGTTAGTAGCATAGTTAAATTTAGTTATTGATTCTAAGGTTTTTGTTTATGGTTGCAAAATGTGATAATTTTAACCATGAAAAAAAAACTTTTTTGAATTGATAATTGATTTTGGTGTTTTCAACAAAATATTATAAGTTTTTAGGAAAAAAGTTTTCATTTTGAACTCACAATTCTTGCCAAATCCATAATTGTGATTTAAGTGGTTGAAATAAAGTCAAACCTCTATAATATGACCGATCATTAGAAATTGAAATATATAATATTCAAATTACTTAATTTTGAAATTTAATTGTAAAACAAGTCGAATATGTGTTTAGTAATTGGAATAAAAACAAACCTTTACTTAATATAATTATCAATTCAAAAAAAATATTTTATTTTATCCAAACAACTACCAAATAAATCTCATAGGGAATTGTCTCTATACATATTTGAAACAAATCCTTGAAACAAATCCCTAATGCTCCAAAGCCATATTTTATAATAAATAACAAACTAATGCTCCAAAGCTATATTTTATAATAAATAACAAAATTTTAGAAACGACTCTAAACCTTAAATATCTATTAATATCTACCATCGTGTACTTCTACAAATATCGATTTTAGAAACAACTGTACGTTCCAAACATATTAATATCAACCATATTTTACTTTTATATTTTATAATAAATAACAAAATTTTAGAAACGACTCTAAACCTTAAATATCTATTAATATCTACCATCGTGTACTTCTACAAATATTGATTTTAGAAACAACTGTACATTCCAAACATAGTAATATCAACCATATTTTACTTTTAGAAATACATTATAATTTTTTTGTGGTGGAACATTTACTAGACATTCATTTCCTTTTATAAGATATACATTGGAGATATTCTAATTTGAAATGTCGATTTTAGAAACAACTTTGCACTCTAAACATAATAATATGGTAATAATATCAACTATATTGTGCTTCTGGAAATAGATTCTAAATTATTTTTTGGCGGAACATTTACTAGAGATTTGTTTCCTTTTATAAGATAAGATATTTTAATTTGAACTTTGTGGCAATTATCAAATGGTCAAATTCAAAGGAAATACTAATGACATTATGGTATCCAATTTTGACATTTGCGATGTTTTGGTTAAGTTTTTATTGTTAAAAAACATGAAAAGATATTGCGGACAAGACAACCATTTTATTTTTCTTATTATATCTCAATTATTATGATACAAATTTAATTCATAATTTTTATAGAAATTTAGGCCAACTGAATAGATATAGAGTCACATCCTTATTTATACAATCTTTTTATAACCTTCTTTAAAAAACTACTTATAACTATATTCATAAAATACACATAAAATATACACAAAAATATTATTCCAAAAATTAACTGCATAGATATAGATTCACATCCCTACTTATACAATCTTCCTATAACCTTATTTAAAAAACGGATTATAACTATACTCATAAAATATACACAAAGATATTATTCCAAAAATTAAACACAATGTACCTAAAATCTTATTTCTAAAATCTTATTTCAAAAGCAATTTAGAAAGAATATTTTCTTAAACGTATCATCAAGATCAACTCTCAAATTTTATAATTAATATAATGCCCATTTAATTAACACTAACACTTACTAATCACCAAATTTATATACAAATAATACCACCTTAAAATTCATAAAAACATATTATCTTAAATTTCAAATATTTATTTTTAAAATATTAACTATTATCATATTATAAACTAATATTTTTATTTCTAATAATAAGAAATCATCGTCATTTCATAGTTATCACACATAATTGTTTATTTTAAATTTAAAAAAAATATATATTTTTTATAAAACCCTAAACGCATATTTAAGAACGATAAAATGTTAAAATTTGAAACCCGACACCATAGATGGAATTTGTATGATCATGAAACATTAATCACAGTGGTAAAATCTTCCGTTTTTGTCCCTAATTTGAACTTTGTGGCAACCATCAAATGGCCAAATTCAAAGGAAATAGTAATGACGTCATGGTATCCAATTTTGACATTTGCTAGGTTTTGGTTAAGGTTTTATTGTTGAAAAACATGAAAAGATATTGGGACAAGACAAGCATTTTATTTTTCTTATTATATCTCAATTACTATGATATAAATTTGATTCACAATTTTCATAAAATGTAGTCCAACTAAATACTAAATTTTAACTATAAGCATAAAAGACACACAACTATATTATTTCAAAAATTAAACACAATTTACCTAAAATCTTATTTCAAAGGCTATTTACAAAGAATATTTCGTTAATCAATAAGATTAACTATCAAATTTACAATCAATGTAATGTACATTTAATAACACTACCAATAACACTTACTAATCACCAAATTTATATACAAATAATACCACCTTAAAATTCATAAAAACATGCAATCTTAAATTTCAAATATTTATTTTTTAAATATTAACTATTAACATATTATTTTTCATTTTTTATAATATTTTTATTACAATCAATGTAATGTACATTTAATAACACTACCAATAACACTTACTAATCACCAAATTTATATACAAATAATACCACCTTAAAATTCATTAAAACATGCAATCTTAAATTTCAAATATTTATTTTTTAAATATTAACTATTAACATATTATTTTTCATTTTTTATAATATTTTTATTTGTAATAATATGAAATCATGGTCTTTTCATACTTATCACAAATAATTGTTTATTTTAAATTTAAAAAAAAAATACGATAGAACATATACTTCGGTACATTGTAATATGGTGTTGCAATTTTTATGGAAGAGACTCAGCCACCGAACCCAAAAACCCTAGCCCTACATGCATTGACCTCCTCCTGCAAACGGAGCTGCCGCACCTAAGTCCTTCGTGCTACATCAGGCCGATGCACTACCCCCTTTTACAAGAACGTGGTCACGAATGACCGGGAAGGAATGCGAGCTAATCGAACTGCCTTTGAACTGCCTCCCCACATACGGGAACAACTCTTAGCCAAGGAACAAAGCTTTAGCAAAGAAATGGAAGTGGAACCCAACATGTCTCATCCAAAGGCATGTCGTGTATGGGAACCACGAAAATGCATTCCCCAATTGGACAAACTGCCTAGGTACACCATTAGCTCAACCAGGGTTGGGGAACACACCTAGTTCATGAGAGATCATGCTCTCATAGGAAAATTTATGTGCCTGTGGCCATCTGAAAGGGACCTCGTGCGATGGGTCAAACACTGGTGGAACCCCAAGGAGACTACGAAGTGCAACTCAGTTCCAAGGGGTTTTTTATGATCATCCTCTACAGTTTAGAAGACAAGTACATGATTTTGGAGAATGGACCATACTTCTACAACTCCGCAGAGCTATTTCTCAAGTTCTAGATGGATCATTTTAGCCCAGAGAACGAGGAATTCACCATGGCACCAATATTGATCAGAATATATTCTCTACCACGGGAATTTTGGTTGAAGGAAGTCCTCATGGGAATAGGGAATAGTGGGAAGATATGTAAAATCCTTTGAGGCAACAAAGTGGAGGAAATACACTTCCTACACCCGAATTTGTGTTTACATGAATATATTGAAGGCTCTACCAAGTTCAGTAACCCTAAAATACAAGGATGAAGACTGGAATCAAACCAAGGACTATGAGCACATCCCCTTCCACTACATAAAATGTCATGTGCACAGTCAACTCTTCTGTGATTGTCCCTTGAATGCTCAAAACCAAAAAGTAGGGGAAGGGAAGAAAAAGGATGGCTATACCACGGTTACAGGTAGGAAAAAAAAAACCCCAGAAAAAAAAAATCAAGAAAGCACTCAAACAATCCCCACCAGAAGTTCCTTTGAAATCCTCAACCGCCTCCCAGAGGAAGAGGATGTAGAAAATCCGCACAAGAATGGAAACCAGGATAAGGAAAAAGGGAAAGGCATGCACCAAACAGAATCAGCCAAAGAACAACATCAAGAAACATGCCCAATAGCCCAGCCGAATGTGGACAAGCCAAAGGATGGGTGGGATACCCTAATGCAACTAGATGAAAAGGAACTGGTGGATATAGATCTAGAGAAATTGGAGGAAGCCTTTAACAGAAAATATTTGCAAACCATCCCAGTAGAACAACTCAGTAAAGTGCATAAAGTTTTCATTGACTCTACCGCAAGATGCACCTCAAGATTAGGGATATCCTTATACCCATCCTCTGAGTTAAGACGTACCTCCTGTGAAAGAAAGCGTTGAGGCCACAAATCAACACACAAACTCATGAAAGAAGTAGGAAACTTCATGCTCAATTCAAGGAGGATCCACATACTCACAGAAGGGTACCTCAATCCACCCCGCAACTCATCATGATGAATATCATCACTTGGAATATTAGAGGGTTTAATGGAAGGTCCAAACAAAGTACCCTTCGAGACAACATTTGTGTAGAGAATCTGAACAATCTCCTCTTACAGGGAACAAAATGTGTCAGGGATGAAGCGAAGGACATATTCCAATGCTATTGGAGGACCCACAAACTCCATTCATACAGACTCAAATGGGGTCGTGGGGGCCCTAGAAATATTATGGAACCCTACTACAGTTATCATATACCAACCCTTCTCCACAGTGGGCACACTCACCGCTCACTTCAGGGCCATAGGATCTAACAAAGAGGGGATGATTACAAATTCTTATGGGCCACAATGTGCTCAAGACAAAGAATTGTTCCTCGGAAGAATAGCTACAATTAGGTCACTGCTAGGATCAACGCACTGGTTGATAGTAGGCAAATTCAACATCATCCTTACGACAAAGGAAGAGACGGGAGGCACCAAGTGGTTGGATCAGGATAGTGGTAATTTCATAACTCTATTCAAATACTCAATTTGATATACATAGAAACTAGAAATGGTATCTTCACTTGGTACAAACGTAGATTGGGGCACCAACATGTTGCAAGTAGACTAGATCATTTCCTCATTTCTGAATCACTAATGTTGGATGATTTGGTCCTTGAAGCCAACATTCTCCCAAAAGTTGGCTTAGATCACTGGCTAGTTTCTCTCTGGTTAGACACTGGCGCTACACCCAAGCTTAAACCCTTCAGATTTGAGAAGCTCTAGCTGAACCACCTAGACTTTCAAAACCTCTCCAAATATTGGTGGAAGAAGGCAGAAATAGACCATGGCACATGTATGTATGAATTCCAACAAATATTAAAAAACTTCAAAGGACAGGTAAAGAAAATGGAATAAAAATTTGTTTGGAAATATACTACAGAAGAAGCAGGAAATCATGCAGTGCATGGAATCTCTACAACGGGTCTTTATTACAGGGGAAATAACGACAACCTTGATAAAGGAGGAAGAGTAGTTACAGGTAGAACTAGAAGAGCGACAGAATCAAGAGGAGATACTCTGGAGGCAGAAATCCAGAGTACAATGGCTCAAGGAAGGGGAAAAGAACAACAAGTTCTTCCAAAGATCCATGGTTAATAGGAGATACATCAACATAATCACTCAACTATAAGACAACCTAGGCAACCCCATCCTGGATCACGCAAGCATAGAAGAGGAATTGACAAATGACTATAAATATATTCTCACTGAACCCATAAATGATCAAATGCCTGCTAGTCGCAACATCACCAGGAACATCCACTCCCTGGTCACAAAAGAACAAAATCAATCACTGACCTGACCAATCACACAAGAGGAAGTGGATCAAGTGGTTAAAGAAATTCCCCCAAGAAAAGCCCCTAGGCCGGATCGATTTACAACATACTTCTTCCACTACTATTGGTCATTGATTCAGGAAGAAGTCTAGCAAGTTATTGAGTAATCCAGAACTTCTGGGCAATTTCTTTCAGCCTTCAACGCCACCTTCCTCACTCTAATCACAAAGGAAGATATTGTAACACATCCAAAACAACTCCAGCGAATAGCACTTAACAATGTAATCTACAAAATCATCATGAAAGTTATTGCCCTTCAACTCAAACCGATCTTTCCCAATCATCATATCCAAAGAGAAAAAAGGCTATGTGGAGGGGCGTCAAATCATGGACAGTGTCATCCTGGCAAATGAGGTCATACACACACTTAAGTCAATGCGAGCCCCAAGTATTCTCATCAAAATTGACCTTTCTAAAGCTTTTGATAGAATAAGCTGGCAATATATGTGCTCCCTCCTTGAAACCTTTGGATTTGATAACATCTGGTTATCTTGGATTATGAAGCATACATCCTCAACCTTCTTCTTGATTATTGTCAATGGAGTTCCCTCCTGGCCCTTTTCTCCCACCCAAGGCATTCAGAAAGGGGATCACCTCTCCCCTTTCCTCTTTGTCATAATGGCAGAAGGCCTTGGGCACTACATCAAATCCTCGATAGAGGATGGATTCCTCAAGGTTCTACCTCTCCACAACCTCCAACCAGCTCCATCCCATAGTCAATTTGTATATGACACATTGTTGTTGAACATCCCACTGCCCAGAAGTCCAACAAGATCAAAGTCATGCTCACTGACTTCATAGACGCGTCAGGAACCTCCCTAAACATCGCCAATTCAGAGCTCAACTTCTTCAACACCCCAGTGGAAATCCAAAACCATATCTCCCAACTTTTGAGCATCCCCAAGAGCTCCCTTCTATCCAATTATTTGGGTGTTCCCCTCATGGGAGCAACCACTCGAAATATCTCCTAGGACAGCCTACTTCTTTCCATCTCTAATAGACTAAGCAACTAGACCTTCATATCACTAAACCTTACCTCCTGCATGGTTCTTCTAAAACCCGTGCTCCAGGCCCTACCGAATTACCTCTTCACTGCCTTAGAAACACCTCAGTCTGTCATCAGAGCCATCAAAAACCCCCAACAAAGATTCATGTGGCATCGTCATCAACCAGATAAGAAGTGGGCACTCGTAAGGTGGGAAAAAAATTGTCGGGTCAAATCACTGGGTGGGATGGGTCTTAGGGATCCAGGTAAAATCAATCAAGTAATGGGGGGAAAACTCTAGTGGCATTGGCTTAAGCATTCCACAAAACTATGGGAAAGAATCTGGGAATGGAAATATGCACCTAATATCATAGAGCACCTTCTTATCAGACTCAATGATCAGACTCGTGGTTCCAACATCTGGAACACAGCGTGAAGCAATAGACCACTCATATAGAAATATGCATTCTGGGAGATATGAAATGGAGAACAATCATTATTTTGGAAAGACTCTTGGTAGAAAAAACCTCTCTTATGCTTTACAGAATATCTCAACCCCCTCCATCAGCAGATGTAATTAAGGTACGCTCTACATGTAAAATATTTCTAGAAGAAAAACTCGCCTCAACACCCCTGGTGCATATGGAAAACTCAATTGCATGAATTAAGCATCCAGGATGGAACGAACATGCAAGCATGGAAGGACTGTTCTAATCAGTGAAAAATCTGCATCAGGGATGGTCCAAACATCCTCAGATGGGGCCACCTGCCAATAGGTAACTTCTCAATCAAAGAGGCTTACCATCTCCAGGAAAACTACCAAATACAACCAAAACAACATATATGGGGAAAAATTTGGAATCCAAAATTCTGGTTGAAAGTCTCACTATTTCTCTGGTTAATTGCTCAAAAACGCATTCTCACTTGGGAAAACCTAAGAAAACAAAGATCTATGGGCCCTTCCATCTACCTCCTCTGTCGACATCAGGAAGAGACAATGGAGCATATCCTAAACCAATGCAACCATAGTGAAGCCATTTGGGATATGGCAGCACAACTAATGCGTCGCTCCAACAGGAACCGTGCCAACATTGTAAGCACCATTGAGAATTGGGATTTAATCTCCTATCAAAACCCAATCCTAGATCGCATTTGGCAGCTACTACCCGACTTCTTTTTCTGGCAAGTCTAGAAAGAAAGATATAAAAGAATTTCCCACTCCACTTCCTCCCCCCCACACTCTACTTGGACAAGGATCCTCAACCTAGTTCGAGAAACAATCAGAGTCGAGCAATGGAATCAGAAAGATTTAAAGTGAAATCCCTCTGAAAGTCACATCCTCCAGGCCTAGCAACTAAATCTCACCAAGGATCCTCGACAGAATGGCATTCGTCAAGTCAAAATTGCCCATAGTCCGAACAGTTGGTACCCTCCCCCTCCTGGCTTTGTCAAACTAAAATTCGATGATTCTTTAAAAGGTAATCTAGGGCCGACGGGTTTTGGAGCATTATTATGAGAAAATTATGAGAGAATTATACACATCGTAGTAGGATATCTGGGATTCAACACAAACAATGTTGCATAACTATCGAGCCTTCTCAAGGGGATCAATCTAGCAATTAGTCACAACATCTTTTAGCTCATAGTGGAAGGGGATTCCCATGTAATTATTCATCTTATCTCCAAAATCATCCATGGTTCGCACCCCTCAGAAATTTCACCAAGCTGGAGATTACTAGAATTGTTGGAAGACTTCATGTCCCTCCTTCAACCCCATCTCACACTTATCCCCTCGCATATGAAAAGAGACACCAAAAAAATTGCAGATTGCATGGCCAATGAGGGAGTGGACTCAAAAGAAAAGCAAATCCAATTGGATGCTCAAATCTTCCCACCTCCCAGGCTATTGACCAGAAGTCTCGATCTAGCTCGAAGAGAGTATCCTCCCCCAAATGGGGTGGCACATAGCCAAGGGGAGGCCACGTAGATCCCATGTAGACCTCGCCATAAATATGGTCAGTTGCCACCTGAAAGCCCATTCTTGGATGGATCAGGGCTGTAAACGCTCACAGAGTGAGGGGAGGCAACTCCCCTATGTAGGATTAATGGTGCCCTCATTAATTAGGTGGATGACGATAGGTACGGGGGGAGGTTGCGTGCTCTTATTAGCTCCTTGGGTAATTCTTCAACTCAGCCATGGCATTCACCATTATGCTTCTTAGCATTGTCTCTTCGCTCTACTCAGGGATCTGTCTCTAGTCCTCTCAAACGTCTCTAGCCTCATTCTCGGACTTCTCCAGCCTCCAAGCTCCACCATGCTGAGAGGTAGAGGGAAACCCAAGCGGGGACCCTCCTGGTACTGTTATGCTACAAGGCAGAGGCGCCTGCGCAATTTGGAGAGGGTTGTATCTATAGCTCGAATGCAACTAATCACGAAGCCATCCACACCTCCAATGGCCTTCGTGGAGGAGGAAATATCGAAGGAACCAATTTAGGTTCCACCAGAGTCCCTCCTCTACACAGTCTCGAATGCCCAAGACACCCCCAACTCCAACATTAGAGCTACGAATCCAACAATAGCCATGGACGGTGCCACTTGCATAGTCCCGGAGGAACTCCCAACGAAGGATTGCCCGGCTCGGCCCCCACTACTCAACCCAGTGGTGGATTGCGACCAGAGTCCACCCAATCCCTTCAGTCCGGAGCAATTGGAGCTCATTTTTTAGATGAGGGGTGACATGATGGAGTAGCTCCACCGACATACCCTCATTAGCAGCAGAATCAACATGTTGTTTGATGCCTTCTCGAACACGTCAGTTAAAAAGAGGTGTCCAACCTGCACGCAACCCTTTGCAGTCATACCCAACGACGACACTCCTCATAGAGGCTTTCTGGATGGCAGGTTCCACTATTCTCACAACTCTCCTAGTGTTTAAAGTTTCTCAGTCCTTTACACTTTGCTTTCATGGACATGGAGTTTTGTTCTTGTCTCCTTGCTCTGGTTTTCTATTTAGTTTTTTATTTAGTTTGAATTATTAGCGTTTGATTGTATGTCCAGACAGCACTGTAAACACCACTAGCTGCCACTTGCTCTTAGTTGGACTAAAGGACGGAGCAAATGGCGGTTTCCACCTATTTCAGTTTCCACTAATTTGGCGGAAGAGGTGGCAAGCCTGTGACACTTATAAGTTTTGTGTAGTGACAACAAATTAATCAAGAAATACAACTTTTTTATTTTAACATTCTCCTCTTACAGGAAACAAAATGTGTCAGGGATGAAGCGGAGGACATATTCCAACACTATTGGAGGACCCACAAACTCCATTCATACAGACTCAAATGGGGTCATGGGGGCCCTAGAAATATTATGGAACCCTACTACAATTATCATATACCAACCCTTCTCCACAGTGGGCACACTCACCGCTCACTTCAGGGCCATAGGATCTAACAAAGAGGGGATGATTACAAATTCTTATGGGCCGCAAAGTGCTCAAGACAAAGAATTGTTCCTGGGAAGAATAGCTACAATTAGGTCACTGCTAGGATCAACACACTGGTTGATAGTAGGCAAATTCAACATCATCCTTACGACAGAGGAAGAGATGGGAGGCACCAAGTGGTTGGATCAAGATAGTGGTAATTTCATAACTCTAATCAATCAACTCAATTTGATATACATAGAAACTAGAAATGGTATCTTCACTTGGTACAAACGTAGATTAGGGCACCAACATGTTGCAAGTAGACTAGATCATTTCCTCATTTCTAAATCACTAATGTTGGATGATGTGATCCTTGAAGCCAACATTTTCCCAAAAGTTAGCTTAGATCACTGGCTAGTTTCTCTCTGGTTAGACACCGGCACCACACCCAAGCTTAAACCCTTCAGATTTGAGAAGCTCTAGCTGAACCACCTAGACTTTCAAAACCTCTCCAAATATTGGTGGAAGAAGGCAGAAATAGACCATGGCACATGTATGTATGAATTCCAACGAATATTAAAAAACTTCAAAGGACAAGTAAAGAAAATGGAATAAAAAATTGTTTGGAAATATACTACAGAAGAAGCAGGAAATCGTGCAGTGCATGGAAGCTCTGCAACAGGTCTTTATTACAAGGGAAATAACGACAACCTTGATAAAGGAGGAAGAGTAGTTACAGGTAGAACTAGAAGAGCAACAAAATCAAGAGGAGATACTCCGGAGGTAGAAATCCAGACTACAATGGCTCAAGGAAGGGGAAAAGAACAACAATTTCTTCCAAAGATCCATGGTTAATAGGAGATACATCAACATAATCACTCAACTAGAAGACAACCAAGGCAACCCCATCCTGGATCACACAAGCATAGAAGAGGAATTGACAAACGACTATAAATATATTCTCACTTAACCCATAAATGATTGAATACCTACTAGTCGCAACATCATCGGGAACATCCACTCCCTGGTCACAAAAGAACAAAATCAATCACTGACCCGACCAATCACACAAGAGGAAGTGGATCAAGCGGTTAAAGAAATTCCCCTAGGCAGAGCCCTTGGGCTGGATGGATTTACAACATACTTCTTCCACTACTATTGGCCACTGATTCGGGAAGAAGTTTGGCAAGTTATTGAGTAATCCAAAACTTCTAGGCAATTTCTTTCATCCTTCATCGCCATCTTCCTCACTCTAATCCCAAAGGAAGATATCGTAACACATCCAAAACAACTCTGGCCAATAGCACTTAACAATGTAATCTACAAAATAATCACGAAAGTTATTGCCCTTCGACTCAAACCTATCTTTCCCAATCATCATATCCAAAGAGAAAGAAGGCTATGTGGAGGGGCGTCAAATCATGGATAGTGTCATCCTAGCAAATGAGGTCATACACACACTTAAGTCAACGCGAGCCCCAGGTATGCTCATCAAACTTGACCTTTCTAAAGCTTTTGATAGAATAAGCTGGCAATATATGTGCTCCCTCCTTGAAACCTTTGGATTTGATAACATCTGGTTATCTTGGATTATGAAGCATACATCCTCAACCTTCTTCTCGATTATTGTCAATAGAGTGCCCTCCTGGCCCTTTTCTCCCACCCGAGGCATTCAGAAAGGGGATCACATCTCCCCTTTCCTCTTTGTCATAATGGCAGAAGGCCTTGGGTGCTACATCAAATACTCGGTAGAGGATGGATTCCTCAAGGTTCTACCTCTCCACAACCTCCAACCAGCTCCATCCCATAGTCAATTTGTATATGACACATTGTTGTTGAACATCCCCATTGCCCAGAAGTCCAACAAGATCAAAGTCATGCTCACCGACTTCGTAGACGCGTTAAGAACCTCCCTAAACGTCGACAAGTCGGAGCTCAACTTCTTCAACACCCCAGTGGAAATCCAAAACCATATCTCTGGACTTTTGAGCATCCCCAAGAGCTCCCTTCTGTCCAATTATTTGGGTGTTCCCCTCATGGGAGCAGCCACTTGAAATATCTCCTGGGACAACCTACTTCTTTCCATCGCTAATAGACTAAGCAACTAGACCTTCATATCACTAAACCTTACCTCCTACATGGTTCTTCTAAAACCCGTGCTCCAGGCCCTACCAAATTACCTCTTCATCGCCTTAGAAAAACCTCAGTCTGTCATCAGAGACATCAGAAACCTCCAACAAAGCTTCATGCGGCATGGTCATAAACCGGATAAGAAGTGGGCACTCATAAGGTAGGAAAAAAATTGTTGGGTCAAATCACTGGGTGGGATGGGTCTTAGGGATCTAGGCAAAATCAATTGAGTAATGGGGGAAAAACTCTAGTGGCGTTGGCTTAAGCATTCTACAAAACTATGGGAAAGAATCTGGGAATGGAAATATGCACCTAATATCATAGAGCACCTTCTTATCAGACTCAATGATCAGACTCGCGGTTCCAACATCTGGAACACAACTTGAAGCAATAGACCACTCATACAGAAACATGCATTCTGGGAGATATGAAATGGAGAACAATCATTATTTTGGAAAGACTCTTGGTAGCAAAAACCTCTCTTATGCTCCACAGAATATCTCAACCCCCTCCATCAACAGATGCAATCAAGGGACACTCTACATGTAAAAGATTTCTAGAAGAAAAACTCGCCTCAACACCCCTGGTGCATATGGAAAACTCAACTGCATGAATTAAACATCCAGGATGGAACGAACATGCAAGCATGGAGGGACTGTTCAAATCAATGAAAAATCTGCATCAGGGATGGTCCAGACATCCTCAGATGGGGCCACCTGCCAATAGGTAACTTCTCAATCAAAGAGGCTTACCATCTCTAGGAAAACTACCAAATACAACCAAAAGAGCATATATGGGGAAAAATTTGGAATCCAAAATTCTGGTTGAAAGTCTCACTATTTCTCTGGTTAATTGCTCAAAAACGCATTCTCACTTGGGAAAACCTAAGAAAACAAAGATCTATGGGCCCTTCCATCTGCCTCCTCTGTCGACATCAAGAAGAGACAATGGAGCATATCCTAAACCAATGCAACCATAGTGAAGCCATTTGGGATATGGCAGCACAACTAATGCATCGCTCCAACAAGAACCGTGCCAACATTGTAAGCACCATTGAGAATTGGGATTTAATTTCCTATCAAAACCCAATCCTAGATCGCATTTGGAAGCTGCTACCCGACTTCTTTTTCTGGCAAGTCTAGAAAAAAAGATATAAAAGAATTTTCCACTCCACTTCCTCCCCCCCCACACTCTACTTGGACAAGGATCCTCAACCTGGTCCGAGAAACAATCAGAGTTGAGCAATGGAATCAGAAAGATTTAAAGTGAAATCCCTCAGAAAGTCACATCCTCCAGGCCTGGCAACTAAATCTCACCAAGGATCCTCGACAGAATGGCATTCACCAAGTCAAAATTGCATGTAGTCCGAACACTTGGTACCCTCCCCCTCTTGGCTTTGTCAAACTAAAATTCGATGATTCTTCAGAAGGTAATCTAGGGCCGACGGGTTTTGGAACATTATTATGAGAAAATTACGAGAGAATTCTACACATCGTAGCAGGATATCTGGGATTCAACACAAACAATGTTGCATAACTATCGATCCTTCTCAAGGGGATCAATCTAGCAATTAGTCACAACATCTTTTAGCTCATAGTGGAAGGGGATTCCCAGGTAATTATTCATCTTATCTCCAAAATCATCCATGGTTCGCACCCCTCAGAAATTTCACCAAGCTGGAGATTACTAGAATTGTTGGAAGACTTCATGTCCCTCCTTCAGCCCCATCTCACACTTATCCCCTCACATTTGAAAAGAGACACCAAAAAAATTGCAGATTGCATGGCCAATGAGGGAGTGGACTCACAAGAAGAGCAAATCCAATTGGATGCTCGAATCTCCCCACCTCCCAGGCTATTGACCAGATGTCTCGATCTAGCTCAAAGAGAGTATCCTCCCCCGAATGGGGTGGCACGTAGCCCAGGGGAGGCCACGTAGATCCCATGCAGACCTCGCCATAAATATGGTCGGTTGCCACTTGAAAGCCCATTCTTGGATGGAGCAGTGTTGTAAATGCTCACAGAGTGAGGGGAGACAACTCTCCTACGTAGGATTAATGGTGCCCTCATTAATTAGGCGAATGATGATAGGTACAGGGGGAGGTTGTGTGGTCTTATCAGCTTCTTGGGTAATTCTTCGACTCAGCCATGTCATTCACCATTATGCTTCTTCGCATTGTCTCTTCGCTTTGCTCGGGGATATGGCTCTAGTCCTCTCAGACTTCTCTGGCCTCATTCTCAGACTTCTCCAGCCTCTAGGCTCCACCATGGCGAAAGAGAGAGGGAAACCCAGGTGGGGACCCTCCTGGTACTGTTATGCTACAAGGCAAAGGCGCCTGCGCAATTTGGAGAGGGTTGTATCTATAGCTCGAATGCAACTAATCACGAAGTCATCCACACCTCCAATGGCCTTCGTGGAGGAGGAAATCTCGGAGGAACCAATTCAGGTTCCACTAGAGTCCCTCCTCTACATAGTCTCGAATGCCCAAGACACCCCCAACACCAACATTGCAGCTACGAATCCAACAACAGCCATGGAAGGCGCCACTTGCATAGTCAAGGAGGAACTCCCAACGAAGGATTGCCTGGCTCAGCCCCCACTGCTCAACCCAGTGGTGGATTGCGACCAGAGTCCACCCTATCCCTTCAGTCCGGAGCAATTGGAGCTCATTTTTTAGATGAGGGGTGACATGATGGAGCAACTCCACCGACATACCCTCATTAGCAACAAAATCGACATGTTGTTTGATGCCTTCTCAAACACGTCGGTCAAAAAGAGGTGTCCAACCTGCACGCAACCCTTTGCAGTCATACCCAACGACTACACTCCTCATAGAGGCTCTCTGGATGGCAGGTTCCACTATTCTCACAACTCTCCTAGTGTTTAAAGTTTCTCAGTTCTTTGCACCTCGCATTCATGGACATGGAGTTTTGTTCTTGTCTCCTTGCTCTGGTTCTCTGTTTAGTTTTTTATTTAGTTTGAATTATTAGCGTTTGATTGTATGTCCAGACAGAACTGTAAACACCGCTAGCTGCGACTTGCTCTTAGTTGGACTAAATGACGGAGCAAATGGCGATTGCTATTTTTTAGTGGTTGCCACCTATTTCGGTTTCCACTAATTCGGCGGAACAGGTGGCAAGCCTGACACTTATAAGTTTTGTGTAGTGACAACAAATTAATCAAGAAATACAACTTTTTTATTTAAAAAAAAAATATTAAAAAAAAATTGTTTTTTATAAAAGCTTAAATGCATCTTTTTTTTTTTTTTTCCCAGGAAAAATTAGCTCGAAATTTATATTAGTATAAACTCATTTACAGTAAATGCCAACCAGCTGTGGCAAGTTCCAGCACAATACCAAGATCTGAAAACGAAAATACAGAGAGCGCATTGCTGTCCAGTGACTACAGAGATGAAAAGGCGACTCCTTATCCCCTCCGGCAGGCCAGAAAACAAGAATCAATGGGATCACCACCATGTGCAGTAAGAAACAGGAAAGAAATATCTCCACAGAGGGAAAAACATTCAGCCACCCTCGCCACTCATTCAAAACGTGATGGAGCATAGGACAGGCCCACATCGAATCATCCAAATCAAAATGATAATTCTGTATCAAGATTCGAAGAGATTTAATGTTGAGATCTGACTCTCCATGCCTCCATCGCTGTGGAAGATAAACAGTCTGCCCGCCACTTCTGGTAAAGCGCGCTTAGAAAGAGCATCAGCCTCCGAGTTATGAGCTCTGGGAAGATGACTGACAGTGAGGGCCGAGAAAAAGTTGGTCAGCTGCTGCGTTTTGAGCTTCCATCCTTCCACATGGGAGGAATGGAGTTTACAATGCATCTTTAAAAACGATAAAAAGTTCAAATTTGAAACCCGACACCATAGATAGAATTTGTATGATCATGAAACACTAATCACAGTGGTAAAATCTTCCGAATTCAAACCAAGTAAAATTTATTGCCATAATGAAAGTCCATTCACTGTACGGTTAAGTTATTCCTAAAAGTCTGGCGCTTTCAACGTTAGTTGAACTTTTTAATTTTTTCCATGCCGACGTCTCTGTCAATAACGTAATAGTCATTGAAATCTTATCTCATTCTGTATTCGCATTCGCATTATACAGCTGTAAGCCGTGATCTTGCGAAATCATAGTTCTCAATTTTTGAATTACCAAGCTTATTATCGTAATTAGTGTGACCTGTAAAGAGCTACAGAATCTTCAAGTCCATGTCCTTTTCAGGTTTNATAAAAAGTTCAAATTTGAAACCCGACACCATAGATAGAATTTGTATGATCATGAAACACTAATCACAGTGGTAAAATCTTCCGAATTCAAACCAAGTAAAATTTATTGCCATAATGAAAGTCCATTCACTGTACGGTTAAGTTATTCCTAAAAGTCTGGCGCTTTCAACGTTAGTTGAACTTTTTAATTTTTTCCATGCCGACGTCTCTGTCAATAACGTAATAGTCATTGAAATCTTATCTCATTCTGTATTCGCATTCGCATTATACAGCTGTAAGCCGTGATCTTGCGAAATCATAGTTCTCAATTTTTGAATTACCAAGCTTATTATCGTAATTAGTGTGACCTGTAAAGAGCTACAGAATCTTCAAGTCCATGTCCTTTTCAGGTTTTATCCTTACAAAGAGCTTTTGGTCCAATCACTGTCATTACATCGAGACTGAAATATGAAAACTCTACCGAACGATATAGTTAACCCACTTCTACATTTCCGTTTTTGTTTTGCTTTCTCTTTTAAAATTCCCGGTGTTTGTAGAGCTTTGAAAATTCCCGGCGCCCCATGTTTTCAATCGTTCGGAATACCTCCTTTTATAACCCCGGTGTCCGGTCGAAATCTCTGTCAAACCTTACTGTGACCACTTACAATGAAAGTTGTATCACGTGGGCGAATCTTAATTACGAGAAAGGTTTGCCATAAATATCTGTTCTGCAACCTTGATGACTTGCCCGGAATTTGACGTCCCCACGGGACGTATTTTTTATTTGAACCATGATAGGTGGATAAAAAATCCACACTGTAATTATTGTTGGACATCAAAATACCAAAAAGTCAAAGTGATTTTCAATTGTGTAGATTTCCAGTCAAAATCTGTTTTAGGTATTTAAATTTCAGAAGCTTATAAGTATAAACTGCCTAGGTTAATAACTATAATTCATGGCTTCAATATTCATTGAGGGAGTAAATAGACACCCAAATTCCAAAACTGTAACTTGACAAAATGAAAAACAAAGAATAGAGAAAAAGGGCAGAGCGAAAATAGTATATATTGAGTATATAGAAAAAGAGAAAAAGGCTGAGCTAAATAGGCTCAAGCAAATTCAGAAACAAGATAAGAAATCCTAACTAACTCGTACAGCTGGCCATGACAGTTGGCACTGTATCAGTTGAGGTTACATATATATTTAACACTCCCTCTTAAACTCAACAGTGACAAATATCGACATTGATATCGACATTGATAATGCCTAAGTGCTGTAATTGGAAATAAAAAATGGATTTTCTAAAACAAAAATTAGAAATGATAATGCCTCCCGGTCTATGTCTCAACTGGGCTTACAAGATGTAATGACAAAACTAGACTCCAGCTTTCACTTGAGTTGGGTTTCTTCTTTCTCTTCTTCCAAACTCTGTATTGTTCTAATCTAGTCATTTTTTTCATTTTGGCATTGATACTGAAGGCTCTGTGCTTTGCCTTTTATCTTTGTCATTGTAACTTCATATTCATAATTTGATCAGGCTACTTATGCCTTTTTCTTTCATCTTCTTCTGCAACAAATTTTTCTTTGACTGTGGGATGATGCCACCACTACAAACTATCATCAATGCCCTTCATACCTTGGGCTGCACAGTCAACGGATTGCTTCCACATTAACTCAGAATAAAATATGATTTCTTCAAAACTCCATTGCATGAAAATGGTTTCACGTTGGTCTTCATTGAGATCCTCATCCATGTCTTCATCTTCCTCTTTTGGTTGCTCACCTGTATACTCAAACTTGTCAATCTGATATAAAAAATTATAACAGGAACCATATTGGTTCTCTTCTTTCTGTTTTCTCTGAGAGCAGTTACCATCATCATCATCATAGACTGACTGTTCAATCCATTTCAAATATGCATCAACATTATCTTCTTCTTCAGCTGCTTCATTGGCAGTCATAAGTGTACTGGTTTGAATGCTTCTGTTATCAAACCTTCTTTCAAGCACTTCTTCTACAATCACCAAATCATCCACTTGGTTCTGAATGCCAAGTAGGCTTTCTCCTCCAAATGTCAATTCATCAATTTTCTTCTTCTCTTCCATTATTGGAAGGTACTCATCATAAGACAGATTATCATCATCAAATTCAATTTCAAGATTTCTTACCTCTGTTTCAAAGAAGCCAAGTTCTGCACAATGTTCATCAATCATCATTGTTGTTGATCATTTGTTGTCATCAATTACTCGAATCTTTTCATCAATGCAGGTTGTTGTACTGATAGCTTCACCATTAGTTTATGCAATTTTCTCATGCTCTGTTTCACACACAGATGCACCTTCTTTCTCTTTCTCTAGTAGCTCTGCTTCACACATAGATGCTCCTTCATTTTTTTCCTCTGGTAGCTCTGCTTCAGACATAGATGCTTCTTCCAGAGTGGCAACATTCAACAAATTGTTGCTCCCTCTTTCACTGTACTCTGTTTCTAGAATACTCCAAACTTCTTTCAATGATGTTGTTGTTGCAACCCTTGTGCAACATAGTGTCATCCAAGGCTTGTTCGATGATTTGCAATGCTAATGCACCCCTTTCCTGATCATGTAGATTATGATAACAATCTACAAGATGCAAATAGGTATTCATTATAACAGACCAAAATTCAAAATTCTTACCATTATACTGTGGTGGTGATGGTAGGTTCATGCTCATGTTCATTTATCTTTGGGAAACATTCTGCCATTTCTTTCTTGTTCTCTTTCTAGATCTGTCTGAGATCTCTTCTCGACTTCTTCAGTTGTATTTGTTGACCCATGACAACGTTTCTATGTTGTTCATTCAACAATTCGATCACACTTGTGGATCGACTATTCTATCTCGTCACACTGATACTGCTTTCTTGTTTCTTGGTATGGATCTTGGTGGATCTAATTATCTGAGCATAAGATATTGTGAGGGATTGTCGTGCTTTACTTGTTTACTGTGCGTAAAATCAGGTCAGTGAAATCCTCTATTGGGACTTCGGGTCGAAAAGCACTGGTTACACTACCTCTTTGGCTTCGATCTGGATAGATTTGACTATTCGAGCGCAAGATCTATGGATTCAGAGCTCTGAGCTCTGTTCTTTAGCAACAATAGCAACTGTAGCCCCTCTAATCGCAGAATCGAGATTTTTGAGTTTACTCGAGAGCCAAAAAAAAATTGAAGTTTAGCTTCTCATGTGACCGTGAGCTGAAAACCAGGTGCTTCAATGAAAGGTGCGTCACGATTTCACATGTCGGGACTTTGCGATTCAACCAACCCTGACTCCCCGACTCTTGAAATGTTGAAATTTCATAGATCCCAATATGACGGTCCCGATTCTTCCATGATCTGACGGCTCAGATCGCGTCGGGGTTTTGCGTATCACGAGGTCGAAATGCTTTCCACCTCCATTCTCCTGATCCTCGAAATGTTGAAACTCTTTCTGGACAATCAACGATCCAGATCTCTCCTTGATCAATGGTTGTGTTCTAATTGCGAATTCGCGTCTCGCGAATTCTCACGATTTCCCCCTTTGACTTTTCCCTCCTGCGAGTCAGCAAAATGTTGATCTCTCGCTACACATTCCTTCCAATGGATGGTTCAAATGATGTCGGGATTTCGCGACTTGCGACCTCGAAGTCACGACCTCCTTCACATTCCCGACTCCCGAAATGCTGATATTTTGGAGCGCCCCAGATCCAATGGTTCACGCTCCTCTGAATCTAACAGCTCAGATCAGATCTCTACTTCAAGTTTCACGAGTTCTCACGACTTGACCTTTGACTCATTCAAGTCACGAGTCAGCGAAACGTTGATCTGTTGCCACCTGTCCTTTGATGATGGACGGTTCCGATGATTTACGAATAAGTGAAGTGTTGTTCCAATGCTGTATCCAACAGTTCTCAATGATCCACAGCTGACGACTAAGATTTTCTTCAGAATTTCGGCGTTCGGGAGTTTCGGCAACACGGCACCGTGTTGTCTCTCAACCGCGAACTAACGAAGTATTGATTGTCTGACGTGTGTCTCCTTCTGAGATCGACGGTCAAGATTTGTTTCGGGCTTCAAAACTTTGGAAGTCTTGTCTCCTTTGCAACCTTTACACGAAATCGCCGAATACGCGAAGTTTCGAAAAAACTTTTGATGGTTAAAGCCTATGCACCTTTTCTTGATATGACGGTTGTTGTTGCTCTCACCTTGATTTGACGGCTGAAACACGTTCTCCTTTTCTGCGCGCTCTTCGTCTTTTCTGAGCTTGATTAATTTCTCAGATCTGTTCGCATGACCGATCTTATGGATGCATATGCTTGTTCGTTGCTTCTTCTGCAGAATTTTCTCCAGAAGAAACAATTTTACGAATTCTTTAAAGAACTCACGTATCTTTAATTGTTTCGTCCTTATGTTCTCCTTCCGTAGGTCTACCTTCACGCACTATGAGGTTTCCAACAATATTCTAAGAAGACTAATGTATCCTTTAGCGGTCTGTGGAATGTTCTTCAAGATTCTTTAAACACTGCGTCTTTCTGCAGTTGCTCCGCTGCTTCGCGCTTGCTGCCTGCAACGATCTTTTGAGCCTATCACGGACCGTGTATTGTTCTCCAATCACTGTGAAGAATATTGCATCTCGTGCTCTCGTAGACAGTGTATCTTTTGCACTTATTAGGATCGGGCTACTCTCCAGACTATATGAAGAGACTTATGTCTGATGCTCTGATACCATGACAAAATGAAAAGCAGAGAATAGAGAAAAAGGGCAGAGCGAAAAAAGTATTCAGTATATTGAGTATATAGAAAAAGGGAGAAAGGCTAAGGTAAATAGGCTCGAGCAAATCAAGAAACAAGAAAATAAATCCTAACTAATTCGTACAAATGGCCATCACAACTGGCAGTGTACAGTCAGACTATTGAGGTGACATATATATATTTAACACAACCTAGGTCTTCTTCTCTCAAGCCTCCAACTTTGCTCTTCTTCTCTTCAGCCTCCAACTTTGCTCTGTGAGTGCGATTTCCAAGTCTTTTACTAGTCATGGATGGAGCTTGGAGATCCGATCTTCTCAACATAAAATTTATGACACTTAAATTTACACATAATATACAAAATATTTTGTCATTTATGATTTTGGATAAAACTTAAAGTGACAATCATGAAAATAAATTAACCACCATCAATTTTTCTCTTGACATGGTAGGTAAATTTGAAATTCAAGGCCTAAGTTGCCCTGACCCATAAGTGTCATCTTTGTAACTATTATTGGTAAACCTCAACGTAGTAGTCATTGTACACTGCTAGTTGTACGAGTCTGTTAGGATTCATGTCAGGTTCTTGATCTTCTTGATTTGTTGGAGCTTATTTAGCTCAGCTCTTTTTCCTTAATGAATATACTCTGCACATTCTTGTTCCTTGTTATGTCTACTTCATTTCTTGTTTTTCCTACATAGTTTATTTTTTTGTCATGGTATCAGAGAACAGGATGTAAGACTCTCCACAGTGCCTGTGGAACAGCCTGATTCAAGGAGTGAAGAGCTCGGGAAGTGAGCCTCTCCACAGTGCCTAGAGAGTAACCTCATCCCAGGAGGAAGAGCACAGAGAATATTGTCTCGCAAATGAGAGCACAGGAGGTAAGACTCTTCACAGAGCCTGGAGAGTAGTCCACAGTGCGCTCAAAAGATCGTTGGAGACAACACAACATGTGGAAGAAACCCCACATAAGAACAAAACGTTTAAAGATTAGTGAAATCCCTTCTTCAAGAGGAAAATACAGTCGTAGCAGAGGAGAAGCTACAATTCTGTAAGATTGGTCACGGGAACAGATTTGAGCCATTAAATCAAGCTCAGAAAGGACGAGGAGCACGTAGAAGAGGAGAACAATTTTCAACCGTTAGATCTGGGCGAGAGCAATAGTAGTCGTTAGATCAAGAAAATGTGCATAATGTTTAACTGCTGAAGTCCTTTGGAATTCGTGTATTCGACGTATTTCATGCAAAGATTATAGAGGAGTCGAAATCTTTTGAAGTTCTAAATCCCAGAACAAATCTTGTCCGTCGATCTAGGGGACATGTTTCAGAAGATCCCCATATTCAGTGATATCAAACTCCGGAGGAACATATTCGTAAGTTGGATAGAGACGAGGACTCTCGTAGCACTCGGAGGCCCAGAGAGGATCCAAGCTGTTGATCATGATGGACACATGGAAGCTATTCAGTACTTCAACGATCTATGCAATAGTGATGGAAATAACCTTGAAGGCCGAAGTCCTAAAGTAAATTGGGACTGTCCATCGTCAAGAGGGACAAGTGATGAAAGATCTAGAACTCCAAACCAACAACACTCTGGGAGTTTCCAAAAAGGTGGTCGAAAAATCGTCGAAGAAACAGGGAGCCAGAGTCAATCTAAACCATCCATCAGATAGGACGCATGTTAGTGGATCCTACACTTCACAGAAAAGACACTCTAGGAGAAATAAAGAAGAACAAGATCCTGACAAGAATCCTAATGGACTCATACAACTGGTAGTGTACAATCACTACTACATTGATGTTTACAACTAACACTCCCTCTTAAACTCAACATTGGAGGTTTACAACTAATAATATCTACTTGAAACGGATACATTGAAAGTTCTATCAAGTAGGCGAACCTTAATTACAAGACAAGCTTGCCCTAAATATCTGTTCAGAAACCTTTATGTAATATTTGTCATAAATATATGTCCATGTTTTATTTGTGAAATTTTACAAATTTAAAATTCCAAAGTTTGTACGTCTTCGTATTACGTAAGTTTTCTCACTTGAGAAATTGCATTGGGAGACATGGATGGCTAGGATCACTACGTGATTTTAACAATATCTTTGGAATATTATGTTTGGGCTTCAAAACATCATACAAATATCACTCATTACCATACATTTTTCACCTATGCTTACATTATATCACTCATTATTCACCACCATGTCACTTCATTTTCCCTATTGTTCACCATTAATGGGTCTCATTTATATTTTCCAAATATTATTTATTTTAAAGCATTTTTAAGAGAAATTCTTGATTAAATATTAGAAAATAATA
>SNQJ01S0085538.1:0-19603 GCA_010110895.2 Picea sitchensis | reverse complement strand
TATGCTTCCTTCAGGTTGGCTCTGATACCATGTTAATGTTTATGCCATTATTATAGTTCTTTTCATTTCATTAGATAAGAGCATAATAAGAACATGATCACTGAGAAATACACATTCACAAGAGACACGACATTTATCCTGGGAAACCCTCTAGGGGAAGAAAACCTAGCACAAAATTCCTTATCATAAATAGCTTATACAATGTTCAAGAGATAACTCAAACCAATATAGATAGTCCTCTCCAAGATATGCGCCACCCTTCTTCCTCTCTCCAACTGGTAATTGCAGCTTGCCTCATAAGATAATGAGCAAGTGAGTTGTGTGTTTGAAGTGAGGCACTAGCCTCTTATTTATATCAGACTGGCACGTGTGAAAGGTCACAACTGGTAGGGCGGACTTCTCACTCTGGGTGGGTAAACCCACCTTTAATTAATTCTGGGTCTTCCATTATAACTGTTGGGGCCGACTTCTTATTATGTCCTTTGTAATTGTCCGATGACCAATCCGCAAAAGGGGATTTGGTCCTTATACAATTACCAACATGATTAATCCTCAATGGGGATTAATCCAATAATAATAATAATAATAATAATAATGACATGATTAATCCACAATGAGGATTTAATCCAATAACAAAATAATAATAAGAATGCTCTTCACAGTTACATTATTTCAACAAAAAGGGGGAGCATGTTTTGTCATTTTCATTTGCATACTCAGTATTGTTGATTAGTTTGTTGTTGTTCAGTGGCGTATGGTTGCAAAGTGCGATAAATAATATAGATGATTGTGCGATAAATGAAATGATTACTTTGATAAACAATGCTATCTCAGTTTTCGTGTTTGTTGTGATTAGTCAGGTGATCATTATCCCAACAGAGAGGATGGATGATACAGGACAAAGTGGGGAGGCAATACCCTCACTTCTTACCTAAGTAAAAGTAGACTTTTGGTGGTCCAAAAGCTTCCAAAGTGGGGAGGAATGATCTAGGAGGCTCCCCAGGCTCAGAAAATGCTCAAAAATCAAAGTTCCCATAATTGGATGAAACCAATGCTATTGCCTCCAACTCGTTCTCCCGATTCTGGTCATATATTTACTTTCTCAAACGGGCGATGTATGCGAGAGTTATCGTACTCTGACCATTTTCTCAAACAAGCAAAAAGTCAATAGGTCCAGTCAAATGATGACATCGACATGACATTAGTAGTGCTGACATGGAAGAGACAAGTGGTGACAAGTGGCAGTCCAACAAAAGATGACTGGTTAGTGAAAGGGGTCCAACCAACAACTGACAAGTGGCATTTGTTTGGCAAATGGTTGCGTGCCACGTGGCCCAGTCATGGGCTGCCACATGGCACCATGGTATTGGTTAATGGTTGGTGGCAGAAGTTTTATTGGAGTCCATGGGGTTTGATCCCATGACCTCTTGGGTCAGCCCAAGACTTTGACAAAGGTCCCTTGCCAACGTGCCCTTGGTGGTGCTTGTAACACTAAAACACAAAATAATATAAATAAAGGTGATAAAGTAACAAGGGGGGTGCCCAATGGATAAACCTCAGCCCTGGTTTTGAGGAGAAACCCATGAGACCAGGGGGACACACTCCAAAAGGGGCTTAGCCCAGCTAAGCACCCTCCTTTTTAGCTTGTGATTCTATGCATATGCCTAATGACCAGGAGCCAAGGGTGCGTCCAACCCAAAAGGGGCTACTCTGTGTACTTTTGTTAAAAATGGGTTTTTTAACTTTAGAAAAACCCAGATTTCACTGTTTTTTGGATATTTTGGCCATTTAAAGGGGGATTTGATCCCAGCAAGAGGCTAGATCTTTAGGGGAAGTTGGGCTTCTCTTGTTGGGCCTAAATACTATAAATTTAAGACTTTTTGAGCTTGAGAGGAGACTTTTTGATGCAGGGTTTTGAAGGGGCAGTTTGTAAATTTTGGCCTTTTCTCATGTTTTGAGAGGCGTTTTTCTCATGTTGTTGAGAGGATTTTGATGGTGCATTCATGAATCTAAGCAAGGATGTCTTGTACAGAAGACATGAAGCATGTAATGTAACAACAGAGAGCATTGTAAGAGAACTTTGAGCATTTTAAAGAGCAATAAAGAGGTCCTCCACTTGGAAGCGGGCCTAGAGACGTAGCCAATGATTGGTGAACTCCGTTATCAACCTCTTATCTCTATTTCTCTTTCTGTTTTTTTGTTCTATTCTCTTCATTTGCAACATGAATATTAATGGATGATCTCTTTATACATTAATAAGCATCAATTAAAAGCCACATTTGATATTCTGCAAACAAGATAACAAGTTTATGTATTTCACATTCTTAACGATCCGATACAAAAAGTACATTAAACTAACTTGCGATTTATCAGTAATACCTTTGTTTTTGGATCATTTAGACACCTAGACACACATTCAAAAGGAAAGGAACATGTGGATGGAAGGTCTATGTGCCATTTTTTTTCTCTGTGAAAGTGAATCCGTCATTTCAGTGCGTCTCAGAGATTTTGGTTCACACAGTTAAACTCCAGAGGAAACTAACGACCTTCACGATGAATGAAAAGAAATCGATTTCTGGAGAAGGGAATTGGTAGAGGATAAACAACATTCATCCATAATCACAGTGGCCCAGGAACATTGTTGAAAACATACTCCTCATGTATGGAAGTGGTAGACACTGAATCGATTAGTAGGGTCAAAAGAAATTTGAATCCTTTGTTTGTACGGGGTTGTCAGGACAATTTTTTAATCAAGGACTGTTTATGTTTTTCCCCAATTTGTTTGTTATGGAAATATTTTCTTTATATTCCATGTGCATACAATAGTTGCTTTCAATGTTTAATATGTAGAAGGTCAGACTTATTCTCCACCAGGTTTGCTCGGGAATAGTGTTGATATTATGGTAGTTGCGGGAGGTATTTACCTCCACGTGTAAAACTGATGAGAATAGAATATTCCTGAAAGCAAGAAGAAACCCTAATGAGCTGGATAATAACCCTTGAAGACAAGTTGGCTCAAGAGGATAACTTGTATTAGGTTATTAGCCTCGAAGAGAAGAAGTTGTCTAGAAGAAATATTATATACTGAAGAATTAATACCCAGAATGAGAAGTTGGCCCGGGCAGTTAGCTAGAATTAGTATAAATACAAAAGGTCAGTCTTCATTCTAGCAGGCATTCTCAGAACTGCAGAGATCACTTGTGCGCACTGCAACTAGCTAGTTTGTGCTCAAGTTTGGAGGAGAAGCTATCGTTGCAGCTGCTGCAGCTAGAAGATTACGTTTTTTCTTGGACTATCTCTTGGTTATGGCTTGGACTATCTAATCAGCGCTTGTTTGGCGCGTTATCCTTGGAGAAAGGTGTGCTACCCTTTGTTTGGCTATCTAGCCTAAGTTTTGCTTCTAGATTGATTCTTTTTCAAATTTAAGGAGCTCAGAGGGTGGCTTCAGCCTATGCTTGGGTGAGAATAGTGATATTTTCTATGGTAAAATGATCAGATCCATCATATTCTAACAGGTTATGGGCTCACACCTCCTTCATTCAGTCTAGCCACTGGAAGGGAGCATATCCATAAGGATATTAAGCTTGTTGAAGAACTGCTGCTAGGGTTTCTAGTATGAGAAGTCACCAAATTATTGTTGCTAGGGTTTCTAGTAGGAGCAGTCAACAAAGCACTATCGCTAGGGTTACTGGCATGTGCAGTTGCATAAACCCTAACCCTCTCATTGAGGCACCTTAAGTGAATGGATTGACCTAATTTCTGGATAGACCAGTGTGCCCTAGCTTAGCACATCTCCTGGTACTCTCACCAAGCCAAGACGTCAAGTTTGAGTTTTTGGTCAAATCTAGGGTTGACCAAGTCAAAGAAGCTATGAATTACTCTATGAAGTCAGAAAACATGTTAGATGGAGCTTCTAACTTCAGAGTGTGGAATACAAGGATTGACCTCATCCTTGCCAAGAATAAAGTGTTGGATATTGTGAAAGGAAAGATCGTAGAACCAGAGTTTGAAGAAGGAAAAGAGAAGGAGCCACAAAACATTGTAGTTATGGAGAAGTTCAAAGACGGTGATATCAATTCCATGAGTATCATAGTGGACTCTATAAAATACCACTTGATACCCTACATATCCCATCTTGAATCATCGAAGAAGATGTACGATACCCTAACAAACCTCTTCTCAGTCAGAAACATTGGACAAGTAATGAGTCTGAAGAATGAGCTCCGTGACATGAAGATGAATGAAGATGACAACATAACATCATACTTTATGAAAATATCTCAGTTAAGATATCAACTACAAGCTATTGAAGAGATCATTTTAGAATAAATTGGTAAACATTGTACTCAATGGTCTTCCCAAGACTTGGGATGCATTTTATTCAAGCATGAACACAAGCACAAAGTATTATACATTTGAAGAACTTTGGACTTGATGTACTCAAGAAGAATAAAGGATCAGTGCAAAAGAGAAACCCCAAAAGAAGTATAATGATCAAGCCTTCACAACAAGGTTCAAGGATTTCAGGAACAAAAAGAAATTTGGCTCCAGGAAGAAAACATATCAAGAGAAAGATATGTCAAGGATACAATGCTTCAATTGTAAAAAGTATGGTCATTACAAGAATCATTGTCCCGAGTTAAATAAAAGGAAGGAAACACACGAAGCATCAGTTGTCAAAGAAAGGGAACCCTCAAAGAAATCCAAGCAGGACAAAACAAACTTCTTCTTCTAAGACAAGGTAACAATACTCTTCACAGTTCTTGTACATACCATGTTTTCGGTACATATCTTGCATATCTATTTTTTAGAAGATAATATGTTCAAAGAGAAACTATGCTTATGGAAGAACAACAAGATAAGGAATTCTATCACTATGACTATAAGACAAGCTGCAAGATAAGCCAAAATAAAAAAGAAACCTAGAAGAAGTAAAGACAGAAAGAAGTCAACAATCAAGAGGAAATTGGAAAAAGATTTGTAACACTTTGTAGAAGGAAATAAGGATGCAGACGGAAACGTGGACTCTCCTAGATGGAGGGAGCCGATTATATATTACCAAAAGAAGAGCATGCATTCATACATAAAGCAAGGATTAGGAGGGAGATAATCTTATGATCCATTAAAGGTGATAGAGTATATATCCATGGTAGTAGCCATGAAAAGCAATACGTGTTCAGTTTGACCTTAGAAGAAGTCTTCTTCGAAAAGAAGAATTAAAAAGCATCCCTGGTTATCCATCCACATCCATGAAAGGAAGAATATGGAATCTTCAAAGCATGGAATCTATAGAAAACTCCATGGACCCAAGATGTAAAGAAGAACATGAAGATTCCAAGAAAGAAAGAAAAGCCAGAACAACTAGTCATTGTATAAAAAATCCCAAGATTACTAGCCTGATATGAACTCACTAAAATTAATCAAGAAGAGGATCTAAAAGTTGTGATGAAGAAACATTTATGGAAGACTTATGAATATAAGCATTGAGAGATCTATAACTAGAGGTTCTCCCAGATGGAGGGAGAAGACTATGATGATTGCTTGTTCCAGTAAACTAGACATACCTCTACATAAGATAGTATATCATCCACAATATCCATAGGTTGGAGTTTGCATGTAAAGAAACCTCAAGGATTCGAGGTATACCAGAAAGAGACCCTTGTATGCATATGGAAGAAGACAACTTGGTGGAGAATCTTCAATGCACAATAAAAGCGTGGTGAAGACTTTCTATAACAAAGATATTGTATCAGAATGATTACTCAGAAGATTAGGATGATGGATTGCCAATCCATGACAAACATATCATGATGATAAAAGAAGTGCCACATGGATATGTTCCATTTTAAGCCTTGCCACGATGTTATGAGCTAGCAGGAAACAAAATAGCTCAATTCAACTATGATATACTGTAATGATGAAAGTTATATGAAGCCTTTAGAGAAAACCAGTGTTTCAAAAAGACCAAAGTACATTGATATCAAGCTTTACATTCTTTGTGATGAAGTCCAAAAAAGAGAAGTGGTTCTCCAATATATATCTCCACAAATGAGCAGATACGAAGATATTTTGGTAAAGCCTTTGTCCAAGAATAAAGAGTTTGCGTACTCAAGCTGGAGCTCATGGAGACAACTTCCATATTGAAAAAGGAAGAGATGAATCCTAGGTTTGGAGGGAGCATTGATGTGTTATTGATTTATGGATAGTCATTTTTCAGTTCGAAAAATGGTCCAGGATGAGCAGTTCCTTTCCAGTTCGGAAAGTGGTTTGAGAATTCTGCCAGATAGGCATTTACTAGTTCGGAAAATAGTCCAGATCGAATGGTCATTTTTGTAATGAAAATGGTTCGATGAATTGATGATGTACCATAGACATCGATTTACCATTGTGGTTAACATGGGAATGGTCTAGGACAATCTCTCTTCTTGATGGTTAATCAAGAAGACTGGTCTGCCTCACCAGATAGACATTCTTTCGAGGATCATAGTTGTGAGAAGATTCAAAGAATGGTCCATTTTGGAGGTTGGTGCAGGACAGTCATTTCCTTTGGAAATGGTATGGACAGTCATTCCTTAGGGTAGATTCATTATCTCCAGGTTGCAGTTTGTTTAGTACCGGAGGAATGGCCTACGGTGGGGAATGGTCTAGGTTCAAAAATCAGGGAAAGACATTCCTTAGGGTAGACTCATTATCTCCAGGTTTCACTTTGTTTAGTGTCGGAGGAATGGCCTAGGGTGGGGAATGGTCCAGGCTCAGAAATCAGGAGAATTATTCTTCCTTGCTTGAGAATAATAGTCTAGATATCTCATCATTGATGTTTGACTTTCTGAGGGCAGATGCTCTTCCAGATCTCAGAGATGTGAGTGGAAGAATGGCCCAGATGTTTCAGTTTATATCATAACAATGTTTTCTATGCAGGTTGATATCAGATGATTGTTATGGAGACTGTATGTCTCTGGAAAGTAGATGCATGCTACTTTGGTGGATGTGTTCCACTGATTATGATTATATGCCATTGATCAAGTATTTGTGTGCTACTTGGCATGGTAGTGTACCACTGAATTGTGGTTGTGTACTACTATGGATAGACATAGTTGTGTTCTAATGAATGATATTGTTCTGATTGCCTTGAAGACTATCAACAGTGTTGGATATGATTATAAGTTAGATGGATGATCAATGGATAGGGATTTCACAGACAGGAAAATGGTCTAGGACATTTATTCTTCTAGGACATATGTCTGGATTAGAAGAATGGCTCTTGTGTCACTTTGTGGAGTGAGTGACTTATCCAGCATCATGTCTGATTACTCAGATGGAGTATGGTTTCGAGAGATGATGCAACTAATGACACTGATAGTGATGATAGCACTCATGATCTAGTCATGAGATAGTTTATATGACTATGTGGATGCTACCGGGTGAATGGTATGTTTGTGCTCAAGACCATTACCTTCAATACCTCCCTAGCTAGGCGGGAGTGTTGATATTATGGTAGTTGTGGGAGGTATTTACCTCCACGTGTAAACCTAACGAGAATAGAATATTATGAAAAGAAATAAGAAACCTTAATGAGCTAGCTAATAACCCTAGAAGACAAGTCGGCTCAAGAGGATAACTTGTGTTAGGTTATTAGCCTCCAAGAGAAGAATTCGGCTAGAAGAAATATTATATACTAAATAATTAGTACCCAGAATGAGAAGTAGGCCCAGGCAGTTAGCCAGAATTTGTATAAATACATGAGGCCAATCTTCATTCTAGTAGGCATTCTCAGAAGTGCAGAGCTCACTTGTGCGCACTGCAACTAGCTAGTTTGTGCACAAGTTTAGAGGCGAAGATGTCGTTGCAGCTGCTGCAACTAGCAGATTATGTTTTGGCTTGGACTATCTATTAGTTATGGTTTGGACTATCTGATCAACTCTTGTTTGGTGTGTTATCCTTGGAGAAAGGTGCGCTACCCTTTGTTTGGCTATCTAGCCTAGGGTTTGCTTCCATAATGATTCTCTGTCAAAGTTAAGGAGCTCGGAGGGTGGCTTCGGCCTATTGTTGGGTGAAAATAGTGATATTGTCTATGGTAAAACAAGCACATCCATCATATTCTAACAAACATAACGCTATAAGACATGTTGGTTCAGAAGAAAACTGGCTTAAATCCCTGTATGTAATAAATTGTTATGCTTGGATGATTGTTAGATAATAATCTCTCATGTCCCCTACCTTTACTAATGAACTTTGAGATCAATTGTAGTTGCATTTATGACACCAGTTAGTTGTTAGTGGTATCTCTAGTTTACTTCTAGTGGTGTATTTAGTTTACTTCAAGTTTGTGTTTGGATATTCTTAGAAAATCTGGTTACACAGTTAGAATGTGTTTTGTAATCTACTCATGATTTTTTTAATGATGAGAAGGCAGTCCTTGTTGTGTGATCCAATTGTTTCTCCCATATTTGTATTTTCTTCTCATGAATTTTGTCATGGTAACAGAGCAGGCTTAATCCTCTTCATAGAGTGGAGAGCAATTTTCTTCGAAGAGTAGTGGGAAATTTTCTTTGAAGATTGGAGAGCTATTTTCTATTGCAAGGGAATTTGGAGCTTGATCAACCCACAATAGGAGGGGGAGAGTTTCAAGGAAATATGGTGTGAAAATTTGAAGAAAAACTCTTCAAAAATTTGGGAGTTTTAGTTTGGTCGCCCCCTGCCTTAGTACAAAGTGTGACTAGGCATGTTCGGTCACCCCTATCCATTTCATAAGGTAAGACTAGGCCATTTTGGTCATGCTTAGCTAGTTCATAAGGAGATACCAAGCCTTTTTTGTTTGCCTGGTCAAACCTAGACATTGGAGAAAGAGAGAACGATTTAAAAAGAGGGAGCGCAAAACCATGGCATACAACAACAATTTAAGGAAAATGCAAGGGACCGTGTTAAAAACCAAAAATTAATAATTTTGGTCTATCAGAATGAAGTCAATTTTGAAGTTCAGGAATGTTGGGAAATGATTGAGAGTATCTTCATAGAACTTGAACAAGCCTCTCTAACAACAATGAACAATAATCATAGGAATTCTCTTGAAGCACAAAAAAATAAGGAAACAAATTCAAGGTTTCTAATCCAAAGTTCAGTAGAATACACAATTTTTCCAAAAATCATAGGCGCAACCGGTGCATAAGAGGCTTGGGATACTCTAGCTTTGGAATACCAGGGTAATGAAAAAGTCAAACCATTCGACTTCATACTCTTAGGAGAGATCTTGAAAACTTGAAGATTAAAGAAACTAAAAATATTGATTAGTTTATGACCAAGGTGCTTGGAATCATGAATCAACTCAAGATTAATGCCGAGGAAATAACATAAAAAAATATTGTTGAGAAAGTGTTGTGCTACTTAACAAAGAAATTTTCCATGGTGGTTATAGCCAGACAAGAGTCCAAAGATATGTCCAAATTGATCGTTGATGAACTAATGGGTTCACTTTTGTCTCATGAATCAAGGCTCATCATGGAGGAAGAGTCCTTGGAAAATGCCTTCCAGACTCAGGCATCCTTCAGTAGAGGCCGAGGAAGAGGAAGAGGTTGAAGAGGATGAGGTTCTCATCATATTGAAGAAAGTTTACCTCTTGAACAATTAGGATAATCAGACCAAATTGGACTTTCTCATAGTCAAAGAGGGAGAGGAATAAAATGGACAGACAAGTCCAGCATTCAATGCTTCTATTTCAAGAAGTATGTACATTATGAGAGTGAACGCAGGAAGAAACTATCAGATCAGAACAAAGGCGGAGCCAATGTCTCCAACATTGAAGAAGGGACATCTAAGGTAATGTTCCTCTCATGCCAGATCACCGAAGAAGATCGCAACAAGGATTTTTGGTTGCTAGACAGTGGTTGCAACAATCATATGGCAGGTAACAAAAATTTGTTTCCCATCATAGATAGTTCAACCACATCAAATATTAAGATGATTCTCAAGTTCAAGCCCATTGTAAAGGTATTGTTCTTGGCCTAAATAGACAAAATGAACTGAAATCAATTCATAATGTATCCTATGTACCACATCTTAAGCATAATCTGATCAGTCTAGGACACTTAAGTGAAAATGGATATGATGTTAAATTTAAAGGCTCCACTTGCTTCATTTCAGATAAGCCACCTAGTAGGAGACTCATAGCAAAGGTGGAAATGACCAAAAGTAGAATGTTTCCATTAAATTTGAAAAGTGTGAATTTGTCACAATCATATGCTCAAAATGTATCTAGCATAGATGAAACTTGGTTGTGGCATTGTAGGTATGGTCATTTACCCTTAAGAGTGTTAGTCTTTTACAAAAGCAGTCAATGGTCAAGGGATTTCCAATAATAAATGAACAATCCAATCCATGTGAAAATTGTAATATGCCTTAATTTTGACCAAAAATAAATAAAAAGTTCTTCTCCAAAACATTAATCCTAATTAACTTGATATATTCACCCTTAGGATAAAATGACCATTTTCTCTATTATTAAACTCTGATAAGTTTCTTATATTATGGTTACCCATGTTGACATTTTAATCAGCCAACATATAGGTGTCCAGGTGATGCCAAGATAATCATCCATTACTCTAACAATTTTGTAAGTCCTAAAGCTTCCAAACATTTATATGTGTCATACTACCCCGAACTTGGACTATGGAGGACTTAGGAGTCAAGATCCCAAAATTCATTCCTATGCAAAATACTTCTTAAACTTATGCACAAAGGGGTCTTAATAGTATTTAAAAGGTCAAGGTTTAAATGATCCACCATAATGTATGTTGAGATATTTACCCTAGCACATAGGCTATAGGCTTATGCTATGTGTTAGCATTATTCTTTTTAAAAAATCCATGCACTCGAACAAAGTCCCTAGGTTGGTTAATGACATGTGGGTTTCTAATTAAAAGAAAAAGGTTCAAACTGTGAGACACTACCCGAACCCATTATTCTTAACCTAATTAACTACATGATGGTTTCTCTTCAAACACGATGTTAATAGGTCTCATCATAGATGTGGTTCAACTTTCTAGTTGGTTAAATCAGGAGGGGACCCTCTGTAGTTTTGTGTGCCTTTTATGTGAGGTCAAAGTCTTGATAGGCGAGAGTTAAAGCTCTGGTCCGACCTTTAATGAATTCTGGAGTGAATGCAAAAACCGATGGTTTCACTTGACCCCTTGGACGATAGGCATATGCCATCTAATCCTCTTCACATGGATAGAACCCTCCATTGTACTAGCCTCCTTTACTCTGCGCATTAAGGCACTTTAGGTTTATGAGTTATTCCATCAACATTCTCATAGTCTTTACGTTTTCCTATTCCTACAGACACCTCTGTATTCTCTTCGTGAGGGAGCTTCGAACGCGCAGAGGTACCCACCAGGTGGAAACCAGGCATCCCTACCCGTTTACTTTGGTAAGATCGCAACCCTCTATAACATTAACATTTTTTTAAAGAAGAAATCGGCTTTACTTAAGGTGGATGAGTTCCTTTCTTCTTTTGACTGTGGCTCTGGTTATGATTCTCCTGTGAAAGTTTACTCCTGTGACTTGTTAGTTGTCTTACAACCCCAGAGACGAAATCTACTGGGGAAAACTTCCCTTCAGAGAGGAAAGACTCCAACCCCTTTCAGGATCTCTTCGTTGTCCTTCATTCTAGCATAGTCTAATTGGAAGGTTACAGGGTTGTGCTTCATTGAATTTTTTCGTCGTATCCGTCTTTTGTCTTTCAATTTGACCCTTTCTAAAACTGCCATTATCTAAGTTTCAGACCCATAATAAATTTCCACCATTGTGTTGATCCCCAAATGGAACCAGCTAGGATAGAACTCTGCCCAGGGCATGTCTTTTTGAAGGTTGAGTAATAGGGTAACCCGTGATAGACCACCCGTTAGTTGAGAGAGATATGAAAGGGTTTTTCTGTATTTTCATTCAGAGGTTAACTCTATGTTCGAAAATATTTTTAAAGAAATGCGTTGGAAAGCCGAACATATAATCCCTAGAACTTATAACATTCAGAAAAGCATGTTTACTATTGGTTCGATTCTCAGGTGTGGTTTGATGTACATATTAAATTTTGTGATGTAGTTCTAGATTAGTTCAAACCCTATCAGTCTTTCTCTGTTTTACTTCGGATGAGTAAGTTTTCTTTTTCATTATTTTTGAGAACTATATACAATGCGTTCTACTGATGGGACCTCCCACTTGTTTTTGCAAGGTACCCATCAGATCGGTACTGGCTTCCTTTCCCCATCAAGTTCGAGGTTGGATTCCTTTACTTTGGTGTGAGGGCGGCCTATGCCACAACCAAGTTAAGTATAATCCCAACTTTATTTATTTCTTTAAATTTTGGTTCACTATAAACATTCTGCCTCGACATTTTAGTTATATTTACTTTTCTACCTAAGCCAAATGCTAATAACAATTTCTGGTTTACTTTGCAGGATAGAAGACTCCGAACCTTCGAAATTTTGGCCATCCTTTTCATGGGAAAAGGTACTCAGGTTCCTTAACACAAACCCTTCAGGATTTAATCATCCCTGATGCAAAAGTCAAAGTCTTTTCCTCGGCCTGTAACTGTAATGTACCTAGTTTGAAGTTTGATTCTTGTTTAGCAAGGAAATGATCATTATAATAATGTACCATTCAAACTATTTATAATTCCATTGGCTACATAGTTTCATACCTACCCTAAATCTGGACTCGAACTTTTTTCTTTTGTCTAATTAATTCAAGATTTAGGATTCTTCTCTTTGCATGTCGTATAATGAAAGTAGAGTAATACAGAGTGGTTAAATTCTGACTGTCAACAGTATGTCGATATCAATATAACTTCTTGAATTGTAATCGAGTCGAGTCTGTTGTTTATTTCATTACTTATCGGACTATTATAGACACAGAGGCGCTTTCTGTTATTTTTTTATAACATCATGGATGTTACCCGAGAATATGCACACATAGGGGTTCCAGAATGTTTTCGTTTTCATTTGGGGCCTTCATGCACTTCATATTACATTCCAGAATTGGTCCTATGTTAAACGGTGTTATTTCCAATTTATTCCAATGTTTTAACATGTGGATAATTAGACCAGATTGACTGAAATTATTTATACTCTGTGTAATGTAGGTCTTTTTGTAGAGAATTTTGCAATTCTTTGATTACTTTTCATACATAAATTCATCCCAAGCATTTGTGTACCCGTATCTCATAATGTTTAATATGTGTGAAAAAGGGATTTCGTTTACTTATTGTATTTCTGTATAGGTAACAACCCATAGGAAAATATAAACATAAGTCTATATGTATATATGTTTGTTCAATTTCCATTTACAATGCACTCTTAATTAGTTCATTATGATAAGTACCATTCAGTTGTGGGAATTCGTCTACCACTTTTACTCTAATACAACAATCAAACTAACCCATAGAAAATTATTCCTTCAGGACTTAACCAGGCATATTCTCGCATCTAGAAGATTGATGGAAAATTTAGTATTTACCCAGCAATAAAATGCAACAAAGATAATCACATTTGATTTCGATCTTTCGTCCATAATATTACTCAATTCATGATTAACCGATGCATTACACCAACCATTTAATGATTTTAAATAGAAGAGGGTTAAGAGGACATATTTGAATAAACTCGCTGGAAAACAAATGAAATAGCCATGTTCCTCCCAACCATAGAATAGGGTAGCCAAAATCACTTGCCCGATTCACCCCCTAGCTTGACCATGAATCCATGAGGGTGAACTTGGACAATAAAACTCCTCCTCAGCAATGTCCTGCAATTCCAATAGTTTCCTCTTGCCTCACACTCCAACAGTAGTGTTCATAACAACAATAAATTCCATAGTCCTTTCCTAGCATACTTGGTAGCATCCCGCCTCCTCCAATATGCTATTTATCATTTCCCTAGGTCTTCCCCCCCCTTGGGAATTTTCGCAACTTTCTAAATCCCTGATTTTCAAGGGCTGCCAATGGCCAAATCACTGATTTTCCACTTGTAATAATCAACCTAGAGGTAGTTCCAACATGTTCCCCACTCATCGAGTCATGGTCAGTGGATTTTAACATGGCTGTTCCATTTGTCCTCCTGCAATCAATATAAATATTATGTTTTTATACAAGTGTCATAGTCAAATATTTAGTTGAGTCAAATCAAATCTCTGCCCATCAATCATAATAATTAATTACAAATATCAAATTCGAAATTCAGAATTGCCATAAATGGAAAAAAAATTCCAAATTCGAATTTACTAAAAATAAAATAAATTTCCAGCAAATTTAAATTTCAAAAATATTTTATTTTTGGGGATGTCACAAAAATTGTATTCTAGGAAAGCATCACATAGATAGCTTTCCCACTACTTCTTATAGAGAAAAAGACCATCTAGAAATAGTCCATACAGACCTTTGTGGTCCCATGCAAACCTAATCCATTTGGGGAACTTTTTTACTTTCTAACCTTTATTGACGATTTTAGCAGGAAAGTTTGGGTCTACTTTCTCAACAACAAATTTGAAACTTTCTCAAAGTTCATAGAGTTCAAAGCTTTGGTTGAAAAACAAAGTGGAAAATACATCAAGGTGCTTAGGTTAGATAGAGGAGGTGAATATGTTTCACATGAATTTACAAGATTTTGCAAGAAAGAGGGCATCAACAGGCAGTTCTGAACAAGGTACACTACACAAGAGAATGGACTAGCCGAAAGAAAAACATGACTATCATGAATATGGCAAGGAGAATTCTCAAAGAAAATAATTTATCTAATGATTATTGGGTTGAAGTTGTATCATGTTCAATATACATATTGAACAAATCTCCTACAATGAGTGTGAAGGACAAGGCTCCTCAAGAAACATGAAGTGGCACTAAATCAAGTGTCTCTCATTTCAGAGTTTTTGGATGCATTGCATATGCTCATGTTCCATAGGAATAGAGAAGGAAGATGAATGATATGAGTGAGAGGTGTACTTTTACTAGATACAATGAACAATCCAAATCTTATAGACTGTACAATCCAATCTCCAAGAAATTTGTACTGAGTAGAGATGTCAAGTTCCTAGAAGATAAATCTTGGAGTGACAAAGTAGACGATTTAGCAAACAGATAAAAAGAGGAAATCTTAGGACAACCAACTCCTCCAATTTGGATGCCAAGATTACAGGTCCAAGGACAAGAAGAAAAACCAACAAATAGTTCTTCTTCTAGTAGTGAAATAGATTCTTCTACAAGAAATCAGAGAACACAAATTTTAAGAGACATCTATGAGGGATATAATGACATGGATCAACAAGTTCACTTTTCCTTTTTGTCTTGTCATCCTGCATATTTTGAAGAATCAATGAAAGAAGACCATTGGGTGAAGGCCATGACTGAAAAAATTGATGCAATTCAGAGAAATAATACATGGGATGTTCTTGATCTTCTCACAGACAAAACCAGCATTAGTTTCAAGTTGGTTTACAAGACAAAGTTGAATGAGAAAGGACAATTAGAGAAGCATAAAACAAATCTTGTTGCCAAAGGTTTTTCTCAGCAGCCCGGTGTTGACTATGGTGAAAACTTTACTCCAGTAGCAAGGTTAGATACCATTCGAGTTGTTTTAGCTATTGCATCCTAGAATAGATGGCTAGTATTTCAAATGGATTTTAAGTCAGCCTTCCTCAATGGCATATTAGAGGAAGAGGTTTATTTTAATCAACCACCAAGGTTTGAAGTTAAAGGTCAAGATCCCAAAGTATACAACTTGAAGAAATTATTGTATGGTCTAAAGCAAGCTCCCAGAGCTTGGTATAGCAGAATTGACTCTTACCTGATCAACAATGGTTTAAAGAAAGCTCATAGAGATTGGTGTAGCAGAATTGACTCTTACCTAATCAAAAATGGTTTCAGCAGAAGAAACAATAAACCTACTCTCTAAACCAAAGAAAATAAACAAGGTAACATACTTATTGTTTTTCTTTATGTTGATGACATGATCTACACTAGAAATATGCAATTAGATGATTTTAAAACAATCACGAAAAAGGAGTTTGAGATGACTGATCTTGGTCTCATGAGGTATTTTTTTGGAAAAGAAGTTGAGAAATCTTCTCAAGGAATTTTTATATGTCAGCATAAGTATGCTACAACCATCTTGAAGAGGTTTAGGATATAAAAATCTAAACCAATAGAAACACCTTGCTACAGGTACAAAATTGAGCAAGCACGATGATGGAATAGAAGTTGATTCAACATTGTATAAGAGACTTGTAGGTAGTCTCATGTACCTTACTGCAACAAGAGATGATTTCATGTATGTAGTCAGTTTTATTTCCAAATTTATGGAGTCTCCCAAGGACTTTCACTAGAAAGTTGGAAAATGTATTTTAAGATATGTTGCAAGTATGACTGATTATGGATTGTTGTACACATATTATGAACAAAACACACTTATAAGATACACAGATAATGATTTTTTAGGAAGTCTTGATGATAGGAAAATCTCTTATGTATATGCTTTTCATTTAGGCACGAATCTAATTTCATGGGATTCCAAGAAGCATCCCATTGTTAGCGTTTCATCTACAAAAGCATAGTATGTAGAAACAACTACAACATATTGCCATGCAGTTTGGCTATGAATACTTTTTATGGATCTTACACATGTGGAAAAGGATCCAACTACTCTATACTGTGGAAATAGCTCAACAATAAAATTTTATAAACACCATGTATTTCACGGGAAGAGAGAACATGTTGACACTCGCTATCATTTCTTTCACGAACTTGTCAACAATGGTGAAATCACACTTCAGTTTTTTGGATCTAAGGATCAACTTGCAAATATCTTCACCAAACAATTGGGAGGAATTTCTTTTGAGTTTAAGAGATAACACCTAGGTAGTATTATTATTGAAGATTGTAATAGTTGAGATTAAGAGGGAGTGTTAGATAATAATCTCTCATGTCCCCTACCTTTACTAATGAAATTTGAGTTCAGTTGTAGTTGCATTTATGACACTGGTAGTTGTCAATGCTGTCTCCAGTTTACTTCAAGTTTGTGTTTGGATATGTTTAGAAAATTTGGTTACACAGTTAGACTATGCTTTGTAATCTACTTATGCTTTTGTTAATGATGAGAAAGTAGCAGTTGTTGTGTGCTCCAATTGTTTCTCCCATTTTCATATTTTTTGCTCATGAATTTCGTCAATATTTTGGTCCCTTTTTTATGCTTCTTTAAATGAAAATATTATGCTTGATTGGAAGTTTTTCTTGATAGAATATTTTATTTTTTCCTTGGAAAATTTGATTCCTGATTTAGGTTTTGATCTCTAAATGGATACTTATGAATTGTGGTAAAGAAGGTGATAATGATGGTGGAAAATATAATGATTATATGTTGCTTTAGATATTGTTTCCTTGTTGAAGACCATACAAGCAAGTGATCTCAATGATTGTGCCTAGTAGTTGGAGATAGATTACTAGAGTTGTGGAGCAGTTTTACCACCAAGGATAAGAAACCAAAGGCTGAAGTATTAAATTAATGACAGAGTGAGTCTGCGAATAAGGAGATTGCAGGGAAGGGGATTGCAATGGATGAAATATGGGTTGAATAAAGAAAATCCTTACGAGCAAGTGTTCTTACTGATTTTACATGGTAGTTGGAGATGTATTAAAAGAGTGGAGCATGTTTACCACCAAGGATAGGAAACCAAAGGTTGAAGGATTAAATGCATGACATACTAAGCCTACAAATAAGGATATTGCAGGGAAGGGGAATACTTTTCATAAAGGGGACACACCACCAAAAATAGGCATCAAGCCAATTCAAATTCCAAGTGTCCACAGGGAATGTTCCCTCCAAGAATTTCCATGCATGAAACTACTCCATATGTAAAAATTCCAAGGTACCCAACTCCATGGATGAATGTGCAAGATGTCAAGTGGATGGGACATCCACATCAAAGTATGTGATCATTTCCTAGCCTTATATTTCCTTTCCTTTCCTTTCCTTAATTTCCTATCCTTTCCTTCCCTTTGTTTCCCTTGCTTTCCTATCATTTCCTTGGCTTTTCCTTTCCTTGGGTTCCCTTACCTTTCCTTTCCTTTCCTTGTATTGACTTACCTTTTATTTCATTTCCATGCCATGCCATACCATGCATTTCCTTTACTTTACATGCCATTTATTTCCTTTCCATGCCATGCCTTTCCATGTCATGACTTGCATTTCCTTTCATTCCCATTCCTTGCCATTCCATTCCATGTTGTGCCTCACCGTGCCTTGCCTTGCCATTCCATACTATGTCATGCCTTGAATTTTCTTTCCTTACCATGCCATGTAATTCCTTGCCGTGTATTTCCTTTCCTTTCCATGCCATGCCTTTCCTTTCCATGTCTTGCCTTGACATGCCATGCCTTGCATTTCCTTGACTTTCCATGCCATGCCTTTATTTGCCATTCCATGCCTGCTTTAGTCACCTCAATGCTATAGTCGTTTGGATATCGCATAGCTCATATCCATGCATATACATTACAATTTTCATATGAGAATCCTTATCTCTATTAATTTTTAATTAAGAAATGTGTGTTTTTTTAAATGATGCCTCGTATCTATTGTACATAATTTTGAACCAGTATCCACATACAAAAGTTCCATGTTTCAATTTTTATATTTAAAAAAATAACAAAATTATCATCATCATAAACATATAACAATCAAAATAATATCCTGCAACACATAAATAGATTTATATGTATAAATATCAAATGCCTATACGATTCTAACTAAACCCAACAAATACTATGCAATGAATCTCTAAGATGAGTAAAAATCAAAGTTCTAACCTTCTAAGGCCAAGATATAGGTTGTTACATTTACAAATCCCTATAGCACAACTATACTCTAAAATAGACTTATCCCTCCTTGCAAGTATTTCTATGTAGCTTCCCATTTTAACCTATACAACAATAAATATATATCTTTCCATAACATTATGAAAGGAAAAATTCAAATCAAAATGTGGATTGCAATGAAACAAGAATCACCAGAAAAAGAACATTTCTCATCCAAAGAAATAAAAAACATTTTTTCTAGGGACATATGACTTAACTTTATATCACAAATTTATTTTCCATCCAATCAATTGTTTTTGCCTTTCCATGTCATTCCATGCCTTTCCATGCCATGACATGTCTTGTCTTGTCGTTCCATGCCTTTCCATGCTTTTCCTTTTCATGTCACGCCATGCCTTAGCTTTCCATCCCATGTCTTACCTCACCTTCACTTGACATGCCATGCGATGCCATTCCTTGGCATTCCATTCCTTTCCTTTCCATCCCATTCCATGCCATGCCTGTTGGTAGATTGTTGGAAATATGTCTATAGCAGAGATAACGCAGAAAGTCAAGGTTGTCATTGATGGCAATCGGTTGGTTATGGAGCACGCACAAGCGATGCTGGAACACAAAGGCGCACAAGAGATGCTGGAACACAAAGGCGCACAAGAGATGCTGGAACACAAAGGCGCACAAGCGATGCTGGAACACAAAGGCGCACAAGAGATGCTGGAACACAAAGGCGCACAAGAGATGCTGGAACACAAAGGC